>JBBMKC010111029.1:0-16445 GCA_037834085.1 Bipalium vagum
TTTAAAATTACCAATTTACAATCCATTCCTGCATCTCCTTTATGACCAGGTAAACCTTTTTCACCCTTTTGTGCAAAGCCAGCTGGTCGATCTCCTAAACTTAGATTTTATATATAAATATTTCTTTAAAAAATTCGGAAAAAAAGAAATTTAAAAATAAGTGAGTAATATCCAACCGAAACCAAAGAATTTAAAAAATCTTCAATATCATCAATTCATTTTTTTCCAAAGGAAATAAATAAAAAATATCATATTAATTAGTGATAAGATGGGAATCTCAAAATAATTATTAATCAACTTAAATTTCAAAGCATTGTATCAAATCATTATCAAAGCATTGTATTGATAAATCTCTTATTATTAATCTAAAAATTTCATTTAGGTACTGTGAAGAATATATTGAATAAAATTAAAGTTAACAAAGTATATGATAGCTGAAATTAATTATCAAATATTTCTTAAATTAACTATTTTTTATTCAATATTTTTCCTATTCGTAATAAAATGTACAAGATACTTGTTTCCATTAGTCTTTTTAACAAACCTGCAATATTGCCATTATTAACAATTTAATTAGGCATAAAAAATGAAATATATTTAATTAATTTCAATATTCCGTATTTTAGTGTCCCTTTATCAATATTTTCTATTTTATAATACAAATCTGTTACTGGATATTCAGTGATCAACATTAACAACTTTATTGAAGTGTTAATGGCAATAATAACAAATCGAGAACATTATGTCAGAAAAAAATACCAAAGTAAAGAGAAAATAAAAATAACAAATTTAAAAACAAGCTTCTCGAAACAGTTTTTGTTTGAAATTCATTTGCACGAATTCAGTGCGATAATCACGAAACTATAAATAAAAAATCCCGTAGGAATCGTCGTTTTAGCGTGTCAAAGAAAATCTGATTTTCATTTTGATGCACCATTCACACTGACACGGAACACACACACAGATAAACGAGACATGCGAACAGACACATATTCCGGGGAATCCAATCCATCCACTCCGTGGCATTTGTATTTTACTGGTACAAGAATCGTGCCAACAGAAATCATCATTCATATTGATTTTTACACCAGCAATGTGGGTGCAATTTGTGTATTTGTGTTTGTGATTTATATAAAATGTCCTATATTAATAAATATTCCTAGATATAATTTCGTAAATTTTTCGGTAAGTTCTTTTATTGATTTTCGAAAGATTCACTGATAATTTCATTTCGCTTTTCAGCTTTAGCCAACAGCAATGTATGATAATGGCGTTGAATATGAAGAAGATTACGATGGGTACGAGGACGAAGAAGAGATTCAAATGGCCGAACGTGAATTGGCTGAAGATGCGCAATGGAAGGTCATTCAAAAAAACACTTTCACTCGATGGGCAAATCAACATTTGAAACCCACAAATTTGTTTATAGACGATTTACAATATGATTTGGCTGACGGGATTAGGCTGATCAATCTTGTTCAAGAATTATCCGGATCTCAATTTCGGCACGTTCACAAACGACCAAATTTCAGAACTCAAAAACTGGAAAATGTTACGATGGTATTGCGGTTTTTAGAAGAATCAGAGGGACTGCGTTTGGTTAATATAGGTATACAAATGGATTTTTAATTTTATCTTAAAATTTCAGAGAAATTTTTATTTTATTTCCTTCAGATAGTTCAGATATTACAGACTGTCGACTAAAACTAATTCTGGGTCTGATTTGGACTTTAATTTTACATTATTCAATCACAATACCTTTGTGGGAAGGGGAAGATCTCCAAACACAAGTAAAATTAGTTTTATTATTTCAAGATGAAGAAATTCTTCGCAGCTTTCTTTTGAATCTGATTTATTTATTATAATTTTTAGGATGGTCAAGGGAAAGGTCCTTCACCGAAGCAAAGGTTATTGGGCTGGATAAATTCTAAAATGCCATACAAACCAGTGAAGAATTTCACAACTGATTGGAAAGATGGAGTAGCAATCGGAGCATTGGTTGATGCTTGCGCACCTGGATTATGTCCGAACTGGTCCCAATGGGATCCTAAACAAGCTTTAAAGAATGCAAAGGAGGCCATGGATACTGCTGAAGAACACTTACAAGTGGCACAACTTATACAGCCACATGAAATGATTAATCCAAAAGTAGATGAAAAGGCAATGATGACTTACTTGAGTCAATTTCCAAATGCCAAATTAAATAATAATGCGCCTTTAAGACCAAAAACAAATTCAATGCGTGTCAGAGCATTTGGTCCTGGTCTCGAATTAGAAGGAAATTCAATTGGATCTCCAGCTAGATTTACAGTTGACACGTTTAATGCTGGAATGGGAAAATTGGATATAATTGTTCTTAATCCTAAAGGACAGAAAGAGCCGGTAACCAGTTGTAAATGCTAACTTCAAATTGATATAGATTTTTAGTGTGAAGCGATTGAGAACAATAACCAAGAATTAGCTTTCTCCTGTTGTTACATACCATCAATGGAAGGCGAATACAGAGTTATCATTAAGTTTGCAAACGCTGAAATTCCAAATTCGCCGTTTAAGGTGAATGTAAGAAGTACCATAGGGGATATCTCTAAAGTGGTAGCATCTGGACCAGGTATTGAACCAACTGGAAATGAAGTTGGCAGAAGAACATTTTTTAACGTCTTTACTAATGGTATGTCAACTTATTCTCTTTTTGTCAAATAATATGCATTTCATTAAATCTATTAAGATGCTGGATCTGAACCAGTGGATGTTGTTATATTGGATCCTCGTGGAAGAAAAGATGTAGTTAAACCGAAAACAACTAAACAATCTGAAGATAAATATTTAGTAGAATATACTCCAAAAGAAGAAGGCTTACATTCAGTAAATGTATTGTTCGGTGGAAGCCAAATTACATCATCTCCTTTTGGTGTAATGGTGGGACCAAGTAAAAGTATAATTAACAATTTCTAAATTTCTAATTTATTTTAGAAGCCACAAGTAAGAGAAACTGATCTTTTTCTTGAAATGTGAATGTTTATGTAAATACTCGGTTGTTTTTTCAATATTTATTTATGCTGATGATGTAATTTTGAATGTCTCAAAGATTTTTCCTTATTAATATTTTGCACTGTATATAGATTGCTTACACATGAATTTTTGTTTGTTCAACTATAAAAATTCCAAGCTTGTCATTTAAAATTAAATTTGTAATTGGCTTCTCGACTAATCAAAAAATTATTTATTATTTTCTTATCTATTTTTTGATAATGACTATAATATTATAATATATTATTTTTTTGAAATGTAACTAGAAATATCATTAGAAATAGTGTTATTACCATTCCATTAATTTAATTTATTATTATTAATTTATTAATTTATTTTATTCTTTTTATATACGTAGTTTAGCTAAATCAAATAATAATCATCAATTAGCGATCCTTTTATTAATCACTTCACGAATGTTGAATTCTTAAAGATCTTTATATAAATAAATAAATAAATAAAATTATAAATTATTATAAAAAATTATTAAGATTACGATTCAAAGCAAGCTTTTGCTACTGGAAGAGGAATTCAACCAGAAGGATTAAGAGTTAGAGATTTAGCTGATTTTCAAGTGCACACAGAAGAAGCTGGATTTGCAGATTTAAATGTGAATGTTTATGGACCAGGTATAACTTTTATTTTAAATTTTAGTATAATATCTATTATTTAGGAGGAAATTTGGAAAAATGTCAAATAAGAAAAACTAGTCCTAATCTTTATGATTGCTCTTACGTTCCTCAAAGACCAGGGCCATATACTGTTGATATCAAATATGGAAATAATCCTATTCATTTAAGTCCATTCAATGTATATACAATTCGATAAATAGATCCATCTAACTTTTTTAAGGTTGAAGTAGGCCCTTATAAAGAATCCAAAATAAAGGCTTACGGTCCAGGTCTAACAGGAGGAATTGTAAATAAGCCAGCCTTTTTCCAAGTAGAAACAAATGGAGAAGCTGGAGCTTTAGGTATTCTTTTTTAGACCATGATATGTTTTAAACTTTTTATGAAGGACTTTCTATAAAGGGTCCGAGTGAAGCCAAAATAGATTGTGTAGACAATGGTGATGGTTCCGCTAATGTTACATATTGGCCAACAGTTCCTGGTGAATATGCAGTTCATATTTTGTGTGATGATGAAAATATTCCAAAGTCTCCATATATGGCACAAATACAGAATGATACTAAGCTTTTTGACCCATTACAAGTAGTTAATAATATATATATTATTTATTATTTTATTAACTCATTTTAGGTCACAGCATACGGTCCTGGTCTAAAATCAGGAATTCAAGCTAATAAACCCGCAGATTTCACTATTAATGCGAAAAATGCTGGAAGTATAGCTCCAGTTAAAGCTGAATGTATAGATACCAATGGCCAATTAGTACCCATTCAGATTCGCGAAAATAATGATAGAACATATTCATGCCGTTACACTCCTAAGATCCAAGGGAAACATACAATCATTTTGTCGTATGGTGGAGTTAATATAAAAAGCAGTCCGTACAAAGTAATCATTCATAATCTAGTTTTTCTTATTTCTTAATTGTAAAAAGCAATATTTATTTAGAAAAATATTATAAATAATTAATAAAAAAATTATAATATAAAATTAGAAAATTAAATTATAAAAAATATAAACAATGAACAATCATTAAAGATAAATATTGAAAACTCAAAAATAATTATATTTCATATGTTATAAATTTTATATTAATAAATTATAAAAATTAGTTAGTTATTAAATATAAATAAAAATATGGAAAATATAGATTTGATTAAGAATGTTAAATTATTCAGATAAATAATTCATTGAATTATTTATTTATATAAGGTTCATCCTTATCTATTTCTTTGTAACAGACTGAAAAGTAAATGCAAATTTATAATTGATAAAGAAATTCTATAAATAATAATAATAATAATAATAATAATAATAATAATAATAATAATAAAAATCATGATAATCATAATTAAATGATAATAATAATAATAATAATGCTTTATTTAATGATTAATTTTGTGTAACTGAAATTCTTTGTCAATATATATCGAACATAAATCCCAACAGTGAAAATCATTGTAAAATTCTCAAAAATCTAAAAAAAGACTGGATTTTTTAATATTATTTTATATTAATTATATTTTAATTTTTCATGTTTTTTAATTTTATGTTTCAAGTTTTTAATAAATAAATATTTATAAAATTTTGGTTTAGGTTGATGTCGTTGAAGCATCAAATGCTGGTAATATTAAAGTATATGGTCCTGGAATCGAAAAGGCTAAAAAAAATAATGAGACTTATTTCATCGTTGACTGTAAAAATGCTGGCACTGGTAATTTTGCCTAATGAGATTTATGATTTACTTTCTAAACTTTAGGGGATATTGGAATTAGTGTTTTAGATGAAAGAATGAAAGATGTCCCTGTTATAACTGAAGATAAAGAAGATGGAACTTTTCAAATCAAATACACTCCCAGGACAGCCGGTCCAAATTATACTGTACAAGTTTTCTTTTCTGAAATTGAAGTACCTAAAAGCCCATTTAAAATTCCAATTGAAAGCGACTTTGATATTAAAAAATACAAAGTTGAAAATTTAAGCACAGGTAATAATACAGTTTTGATATTATTGTTATTTTGTTATTATTATTATTATTATTATTATTATTATTATTATTATTATTATTATTATTATTATTATTATTATTTCATTAAAACCTAAGTTTAATAAACTATACAGTTGTCCCTGTTGATCAGCTAAGTGAGTTTGATGTTTTCACACCGAAAGACAGTTCCAAATTAAGACCTGATGTAAATATCAAAGCTCCGAATGGATTGAGAGTTCCTGTCAAAATTCAAGAAACCGTAGATGGGTATGCAGTAGGTTTTACTCCTACTGCTACTGGACCTTATTCAGTTTCAATTGATGCAAATGGATATCCGGTTGGAAATAGTCCTTACAAAATAAATGCAATAGGTTCTGTAGACTCAAAGTCTTATCAACCAATTGAGCAACCTTTGTTAATTAATGCAGACTATGCAACTGATAATCTAGCATATAACAAACCAGCACAAAATCCTAAATATGTTTCAATGGAGAGACCTAATGTCAAAACATTTTCGAATTTAGCTCAACAAAGAAGTTTTAATGAACCAAATATAATAGAAGAAAATATTCGACCAGTTCATAGATCCAGTGACAAAGTGAGAGACTTTATATATTAGAGATTATTTAATAAAATATTTAGTCACAGTCAAGAAAGCCAAATGTCAAAGCTTATGGTGAAGGCCTAATAAAAGGAGTGGCAAATAAACCAGCTCAATTTGTTATAGATAGTACTGAAGAACCTCCAGCTCCTCTAAGTGTAACAATAGAGGGCCCCATGGAAGCCCCAATAGACTATACGGATAATGGTGATGGTACCTGCAATGTTGATTATCTGCCAAAAGAATCTGGAACTTATATTGTTAATGTCTTGTATGATGATCAGCATATTAAAGATAGTCCTTTCACTGTAACAGTTTATCCTGATGCACAATTAACATCTAAGCTTGGTGAGGTTTCTAAGGTAACTGCATATGGGCCCGGTTTGGATCCAACAGGTGAAGAATAATAAACAAACTATATATAATTTAAGTATACTTTCAGGAGTTTTTAAAGATTCTTTTTCAAAATTTACAGTAAATGCCAAACCCATTGATTATATGGGTAAAGGCGTAGTAAAAGGGATAATTACTAATCCTTTTAATCAAAGGTCAACATGTACTGTTGTAAACAACAATGACGGAACATATTCATGCAGTTATTCTCCTGTAGTTGAAGGTTTAAATTATTCAAACTCTATATTTAAATAGTCTTTGGTATTAGGACAACATAAAATCGAAATTACATACGATGGGCTGCCCGTTTCAAAATCACCCTATCTAGTTCCGGTCTTTCAAGGTAGTGATCCATCTAGGATTAAAGCATATGGTCCTGGACTTGAAGGAGGTATTACAAAACAGCCACAACATTTTACTGTGGACCTTGAAGGTGCAGGCCAGGGTGGTCTTGGATTGTCAATTGAAGGACCAGCAGATGCTCAAATACAATGTTTTGATAATAAAGATGGAACATGTTCTGTTCAATATCTACCTCAAAAAGCAGGATCTTATGATGTTTCGATACAGTTCAATGACAAGCATATTCCAGGTAAAAATCTAAAATTAATATAAATGAATATTTAGAATACATTTAATTAATAAAAATTATTTTAAAAATAAATAAAAATTATAAAAAAATCAAAAGTTCAAATGAAATTAGAAAATTATTAGAATTTAAAAGAAATTCATTTGATGTGTGGGAAAAATTTCAATTTCAATTAATAAATTAATAATAAAAACTTTTTAAAATCATTTACTTTTCATTAAATTAAACAGATAAAGTATGCCTAAAACAATTTTTTGAAATTTTTTAAAATTTAAGATTTTAATCTGTAACTTTAAAAAATATTCTTTTAAGAATTTTTATTCTGTATTTTAAATTGATGTGGTAAATTTATTTTCCTTATATTTATAAATTTTTCCAGTGAATAATTATATCATAAAAAAATGCTTTCTAATAATATAATATTTTAAGCAGTTTTTCAAAAATAAAAATTACACTATAAGATATATTACTGTTATAATACTGTATAGTATTAAATACTATAAAAATACTTTGTGAATAGTTTTATTTAAAATTAAGTACTAAATTAAAAAGGTGACCAGAAAAAATGATTTAGTAATCTATATAATATACACTTAAATTAGGAATTCTTACAATTCATGATAATAATATATTAGTGCCAAAAAGTGAACTAAACTATTATCAAATTGTGGTATTTTTTAAAAATTTTAGGAAGTCCATTTACAGTCTCAATTCATGACCCAATTGATGTAAGTAAAGTTAAATGTGATGGACCCGGTCTTCGACCAAATGGATCAAGAGTTAATAAACCTTCTGAATTTACTGTTGACACAACTAAAGCTGGGGATGCACCATTAGAAGTCAACATAATCGACCCAATGACTAAACTTGTTAAACCAGCACAAATCATCCCGAGACCAACTCCTGGACTTTTCGATGTAACATATATTCCAGAAAATATTGGAAATTGTGAAATCGAAGTTAAATTTAACAATCAACAAGTTCCTGGGTCTCCATTTTTGCAAAATGTCTTGACTTCAAGTGAGCCAGGAAAAGTTATTGTGACAGGAGAAGGTGTGCGACCATGTAGAGGAAATTTGAATGCCAATAAAGTCCCTTCGTTATTTACTGTCAATACTAGGGATGCTGGAGAAGGAGATTTGGAACTTATGGTTCTGGTAAGACTATGTTGATCAAAATTTAAACCTAATTGTTTCTTAAAGGGACCAAACAATAAATCGATAAACTTAGATGTGGATAATCACGGAGATGGTACTTTTACTTGTCAATATAAACACGAGATACCTGGAAATTATACTGTTAAAGTTTTGTATGGAGATGTAAACGTTCCAGGCTCTCCTTTCATTGTTCCTGTCTTCTCTCAAGTGAAACCAGAACAATGCTTTGTGGAAGGTTAATAATAATATATTTTATACAAAATTTCTTAAAATGTTTAGTATTTTAAATGAAATTCTATAATTGAAAATATCGTTTATCAGCATTTGACTTTATTCTTAGACTGAAACTGAAAAAATGTTGTATAATTATCATTCAAACTCTTATAGATAATTAAAGAAATTAATCTTGGGGAAATATTGTGTGAAATCAAAAAATAAAATGCAATCTAACATAAAATTGATTGAGATTTTTTTCAGATCGATAAGTTTTAAATTATTAATAAATTTTTTCATATTGACTAAAAGTAATTACTTATCAGAATTCAATTATTCAACATTTAGTTTGTAAAATAAAAGTGTTTAGTCATTTCAATAATACTAAAAATAATCATTCATATAATAATAATAATAATTAAGACTCCACGATCATCTTTGTGACCTAAGCTTTGAAATGTATTTTATTGATAATTTCATTTTATTGATAATATTTTATATCAAAACACTTACATAGGAAATATCATTTCATTTTTTTAACTCAATTTTTGTGATAATTATAGGAAGTATTCCGAACGAGATTCCTGTTGGTAAAACTACAACGATTCCAGTGAATACGCAAAATGCTGGAGATGGTATTTTATCAGTAAATTGTATTGGTCCTATGGGATCAATAGTTCCTTGCACAATTGAAAATGATAGAAATGGTCATTCGAATGTAATGTTTGTTCCCCAAAAACCAGGTCCTTATGAGGTACAATTGATGTTCAATGATCAGCCAATTCCTTGTGGTATCATTCGGCAATATGTAAGCCTACTATATACCTACCCTTTACTATAAAATAATTTTAAATTATATTAAATTTAAAATTTTTAAAATATTTTTATTTATTAAATGATTCATTACACTTTTATAAAAAATTATAATTTAATTTTCATGAATTCTATTATATAAATATAAAAATTTTATAAAAGTACAAAACTTAATTTTCGATTTTCTACAATCTTCATATCAAATATTCTTTAACATGCTTTTTTCAGGCTGTTCAACCTCAAGAACGAGTAAGTATTCATACTTACCACTTATCTTCTTTATTCAACCTAATTTGAGCAGTTCTCGATGGAAAAAATAACAAATGTTTACCGAACCGAACAAATTAGACCTATAGTAAGACCGGAATACAGTACAGTAGACTTTCATTTTCCAATTGGACCAGTGTTTGATTATGTTAAAGGTTTGTTTTTATACAATGTTGTCAATTTAATAAAATTTTAGCTATCGTTAATTGTCCGAGTAATAGAAGAGATCGGCCTAGATTAATTGATAACGGTGATGGAACAATCACTGTTCAATACCAACCATCTGAAAGTGGCCTACACGAACTTGAAGTTTATTACAACGAGCAGCCGATTCCAGGAAGTCCATTCAAATTTTATGTTGACAACATAGTTTCTACTGGGCAAGTTACAGCATACGGTCCAGGACTAAGTTATGGAAGACCAGAAGTCTCTGCTCATTTTACAATTGTTACAAAAGATGCTGGTGCTGGAGGACTGTCATTAGCAGTCGAAGGACCATCTAAAGCTGAAATTCAATGTATTGATAATAAAAATGGTACATGTGATGTAAGCTACTTGCCCTTGGTTTCCGGGGATTATCATATCAGTATCAAATTTATGGATAAACACATTGCAGGATCTCCTTTCACAGCAAAAATATTTGGTAATCAATTACTATATGTTCTTAGTTAAGTTAATAATATATTTAGGTGATCCAAAAAAACGATCTCAAATCTGCGTTGGAACAACTAGCGATGTACCATTAAAAATATCAGAAACTGATATCAATAACTTAAACGCTATTGTGAATAGTCCTTCAGGAAGAGAAGAAATTTGTACACTTAAAAGATTGCCCAATGGATATTTAGGTATTTTTTGGAATTCCAACATGATTGCAACGGGAAAAGCTTAACAAGACTCAATAATAATATCTATTTTAGGGATATCTTTCACTCCTAAAGAAGTTGGTGAACATTTGGTGAATGTCCTGCGTGCTGGAAGGCATATTCCTAATAGTCCGTTCAAAATCAATGTTGGAGAAAACGAAATTGGAAATGCTTCTCGTGTAAGATTGTATGGTAATGGTTTAAGCGATGGGATGGTGAATGAAACTTGTCAATTTATTGCTGACACCCGAGACGCAGGTATTTAGGTTATTAGATATCCTATTAAATAAAATTTTTTAAAAATTTATACATATATTGAAACCAGCTTAATTAACTTTTTCTTGTTTACGTTATTCGAAGAAACTACTAGTACTAAAATCATCAAAATTATAAGAATAAAAAAATGTTGATTAAATATATTACTTTCTATAAAAGAATTTAAAAATTAATATCACTCTATCCTCTCATTATTTTTTTGTCTTTCAGTCTAAAAATAATCTTCTCAAATACTTACAAATCATTACAGTCATATTAAAACCAATTATTTTAAAGTTTAAATTATTTAAAATTATTCTATTTAAATTATTTTATTTTATTATTTTTATTATTTTATTTTAAATTATTTTAAAGTTTTTAAAACCAGCATTTTTTAAGCTTACGTCCTAATATTATTTTGGTCTCTTTCTTCCTTCTTTTAATAAAAGGTAAACTGAAATTCGATTTATCTAAAATTTCTTACAATAATAATGAATTAATCGAAAGTCTTACTTTACATTCTTTGCGAAGAATGCTTCTAAATACTGTCGATATCATATTAAAGAATTCATTAGTCTTGTCTCAAGGTTGTTGAGTAACTTTTCCATGTCTTCGGTATTGGTCTTAGGGTAGGAATTTGATTAGATAGTAATTGAAAAAATGAAATTTTTTCAGCCAGATTGGAAGACCAAAATAAAATATTTTAAATGATAAATAAAAATTAAAAAATTTTAATAATAAAAATAATGCGATAAATCAAACTACAATTTATAATAAAATCAAAGCAAGTAGGGCTTCAATCAAACTTTGGATAAAAGCTAATTTTCCATTTTAAAAATTCACAATTTTTTCTTTTATTAACATTTTTAAAAGTTTAACATAAAAAGTATGAATTTATGAAAACTAAAAATTGTGTTAAATTTCACTAAATTCATAAATTTTTCTAATGAATAAAACAAATTTCATTATTAGAAATGGATCTATTTCGATAGATGTACCACCTTTTGACGCTTTTTTTAATTCATCAAATAAAGCAACTTTATTAATATATTAATTCGATTATTAAAAATTATTTTTTTACTTTTTTAATGTAAGAAAATTATTCTAAAAAATTAAATAAATAATTATGACTATCCTTTAGATAATACCCCCAATTTCAGAAATACAGAAAATCAGAAGACAAAGTAAATATTAAATTACACTGGTCTGTATTTGAAAAATTTTATCTTATGATAATTATCTATAATATAACCAATATTTTAAGATTTCTAAACTAAGATAAAATAAATCAAGATGATACCAGAAAAAAATGGAGACACTAAATCTATCATTTTGATAAAAAAATAAAATTTGGACAATTGACATAGTTTTTATGAGATCATTTGTATAATTCCAGTAACATTTACAGAAATCTTTGAATGACAATCACGTAATAGTTAAATCTGACTTTGTTTTGTAATAACTCAAATTTTAATTGAAAAAAGAAATTTTATTTAAAAACATTCATTATCAAAAATTAAATTTTAATTTGGACACGATTTGCGCTTGGGAAAGTAATTCGTAGAAAAATAATATAGAGTTGCTGCGATAATTATTATTGGACATTTGTGTATACTGTAAATCTATGTTTTCTTTGGTAAAATTGCCATTGTCTATATATAAGTCTTCGCCTAAGGCCAAAGAATTAAGTCTAACAAATACTCCAAGTAATGTATTATAATTCCCGAAGCTGAAATAAAATAACATTAAAAATAAACTTTTAAATAAAATATATAAACAAAAGCTGACCTTGGTGATACATCTACCGAAATTTATCCTTAGAAATTGTTAATAATTATTTATTGTTTATTTGATAAAAATAATAATTCATGGAAATAAAAATTAACACTTTTAGGTTATGGAGGATTGAGTTTATCTATCGAAGGTCCAAGTAAAGTAGATATCGAATGTCATGATAACCACGATGGTACTTGTCTCATAAAATATAAGCCAACTGAACCTGGAACTTACATAATAAATGTTAAATATGCTGATTCAAATGTTTCTGGTAGTCCTTTTGCGGTCAATATAGGTGGATATCCGACTTCCAAGTTAACAGAAAGAATAATGCGTCATCAAGATGCAGCTGATGTTTCTCAAATCGGAAACATTTGTGAACTCAATTTAATTATTCCAGGTTAACTTTAATCAAAGTTGTTTTATTTTTCAGTTTTTAGGCTATAACCGACGGAATATATCTGCATCGGTAATAAGTCCTTCTGGCACATTGGAAATGTGTGAAATAATTGAATTAAGTGATAATCAATTCACAATAAGATTTATGCCCAAAGAACTCGGAGTTCACACAGTATCTGTGAAAAGTGATAACCAACATGTTTCTGGTAAGTTAATAATTATTAAGAAAAGATTTGAATTTAAAAATCAGGAAGCCCATTTCAATTTACAGTGGGACCTTTAATAGATGGCGGGCCTCATAAAGTTCAAGTTGTAGGTAATGGTGTAGAAAGAGGCCTTTGTAATGACGCGAACAAGTTCAATATTTACACGAGGGAAGCTGGAGCTGGAAGTTTATCAATAGCAATAGAAGGACCAAGTAAAGCAGAAATTGACTTTCAAGTATATATTTTATTTTACATAACAATAAATAAATGTAAATAGGATAACAAAGATGGTTCTTGTGGAGTAACTTATAGAGTAAATGAACCAGGAGATTATACTTGTAGTATAAAATTCAATGATCAACACGTTCCTGGCTCACCTTTTATGTTGCATATTGGAGAAAATCCATATTCTTCATACTCGCATCCAATTAAAAGTGAAAATATAATATTCAACGATAGTCAATATATAAGTATTGCCGCTCTTCAAGACCAAGGCTTAAATGTATTTTTGTTTAATTCGCCATCATATGTTTATGATATACTACAGATAGGAAGCAAAGCAAATTTTGTAATAAATTATCATGGGTTAACTGATGGACCAATTAGCGCTTTTGTTATTTCGCCGTCAAACAGGGAACACCCGGCATCTATAACTAGGATTGATAACAATCAATATAGTGTTCATTTTGTCCCTGTAGAAAACGGAGTTCACAATGTCCATGTTTTGGTAAATAACTCCTCAATACCTGGAAGTCCTTTTCGAGTTGTTGTTGGAGAAGTCACAGTGAGTGGTGAAGGAATCGGTCATGGTTATACAGGAAAAGTTAATGAATTTTATGTTGACACGTCAAATGCTGGAAACGGAGCTCTCACTGTAACAGTAGATGGGCCAAGTAAAGTTCAACTAAATTGTCAGGAAAACGAGAATGGTTATAGTTTTACATATGTGCCCTATATGCCTGGTGATTACACAATATCAATCAAATATGGTGGGAATAATCATATAATTGGATCTCCATTCTTTGTGAGAAAATTAATAATTCCATTTCTATCCTTTTTTAATATATTCTCAGGTATCTGTTACTGGCGACCATTTCTATCCCAGTGAAATAATCAATGAAACTAAATCACTAACTCAAACAGTTCACATGATAAGCAGCACTACTCAGAAAGGTCCTTCAAAACCTTATAATGTTAAATGTGAAGGGGAAGGTTTGAGAGTCGCCGAAATTGGAAAGAGAAATGAATTTGTGGTCGATGCTGGGACAGCAGGTAAATTAAAATATTTTTTACTTTTCATTCTTGATTCTTAAAGGTGGAGATGTTCTTTACGTTGGAGTATCTGGACCAGTTAGACCTTGTGAAGAAGTTAACATAAAACACCTGGGAAATAATAGATTTCAAGTGAATTACTACGTTCAAGAAAAAGGAAGACATTTGCTGATGGTTAGATGGGGAGAAAATGATGTTCCCGGAAGTCCCTTCGAAATTTTTGTACCTAATTAAGGATTAATTAGAATTATTAGAAATCGAGCATGCTATGCTTTAATTTATAAAATTATGTACTATTATTTTAAAATTATAAAAAACCAAACACTTTACCTGATAATTTTTCTTTCAAATATCTTTTTATTTATCATGTTGACATTTAGATCTTATCTTAAATTATTAAAAAATAAGGTTATTGAAGATATGATCAAATATATTCATTTGATGATTAGAGGTTATTGAAAAATTTATTTAATTTGATCTCGTTGATGTGACTAAGACCTTTGTTACAGTGATATTTTAGACAATGTTATTTTGTTTCAACCATTTTTTATGAAGTATCGACTGTGAATGTAAAAAGTGAGATTACCAGCAATGAGCATCTTCAACTTTAATTTGAAAAATCGATTTGACGCTTTAATTTTTAAATACTTAATGATTATTTTCAGTTTTCGTTGAAAAAAGATAGTATTTATTTCTTTGATTATGTAGTTCTGAGTATTTCGTTCGGTTCTCTGTCCACATATGAATGTCTATTATTCAATTTTTTTTAAAATTAAAATAAAAATTATCGGGTTATTTTTTAATTTTTAAAGGTTGAGTTAAATTAATTGAGTCAATTATTTTTAAATAGGTTGTTTATATTTTAAAAATATATAGCAGTACCACTGATTATTTTTCTGTTTTTTTATAATTTTAAATATTTATATATATATCGTTTTAAAGTTGACTTATTTATACCAAATTCTTCAGTTTCTATTTCGAATTAAATAGTAACACGAAAAATTTTATTAATATTACAATGGCATTGGATTACCTCATACAGCAATTATAAGATTTCGTGTGATATTCATTACATATTTGCTACCTTTCTGTTGTATAACTTAATTTATACTATGTCTCGTTTATGAAACTAGTGATGTTTCGTACATTTTTCTTTGAACTTCTGTTTTCACCTTCCTGAAGATATTCTCGATTGGATTAATCATAAATGAATAAGGTAATAGAAACTTCAACTCGAATGAAGACTCAATTCACGGAAACAAGGTCTCTACAAAATTACAAAAAAATTTGGCACAAGGCGTTCTGTCGTCAATAATTTTTATATTTACGAAGCCATTTCTACCCATGGCTATGTTGGAACGGTGAAACGTACATCCGTCAAGTTCTAAAGATCGCTTAAGGATCTGAATGGTTATAATATAATTATAATCAATAATTAATAAAAATACATAATGTTAATAATATTAATAAAATAATTTTTTAACTTTGTTCTAATCTTGACAATGTCGAATTGCAAAGATTATATCAGGTCCACAATTAGGGACCAATTTAGTAATATACGCCTAAAAATGGAATTGACATTCCCATTAAAGAATTTTGATCTACGACTGAGTAATCGCTTGATCAATATAAAAGGCGATATAAACCTTGATATACAATCTGATTATGGTCATACAACTTTAGAAATATTTTTATACACGTTAAAATATTATTTGGTTAAAATTCCGTTCTCATAACCCCAGGGTCACTTTTGTTTATCTAGTCTAAGAGTAATTTTTAAATAATTTACGAAAATTTAGTAAAATTAAGTAAATTTAGGATAAATAGGTAAAATTGCGATAAAATCTATGTTTGATAAAATCTACGAAGTAAATAGTTGTAAATTTTATTAATAAAATTCTAAATCACTAAAATTAAATATGCAAATTAACATTAATTTGTTGTTCATAAAACGAATGATATCAGTCTCTTAGAAAACTATTTTATGGATTAAAT
>JBBMKC010111138.1:0-26966 GCA_037834085.1 Bipalium vagum
TTGATGAGGGCTTCGACATCGCTTGAATCAGTCTCATTTGGACGCCCGGAGCGAGAGACATCATTTAAATTGAAATCACCACTTCTGAATTTGGCAAAACACTTTTGGCATACGCGTTTTGGTAAGGCATCAACTCCATACACTTTGCATAATTTTGTATGTACCGCCGCGGCTTCCTTACCTTTATGAAAATAATATAATATTTATATAAATAATATATAACTTACCTTTCTTAAAATAATATAGCAAGATATAGCGAAAATGCATATTGTTATCATCCATATTGTAAATTCAATTTCCGCTAACAAGATTTAATTATTAAAACAATAATTGAAATAAGATATTTTTAATGTATTAGTTTGAAAAATTTTTATATTAAAAAGCGCACGAACTTAGTTGCCAACCCAATATATGTAAAAGTAAAATATATTCATGTCTTGAATGCCTGTGATTTACTATCAAATTTATGATAATAATAATAAATTTATAAGGTAATTGAATGAATTTTTTATCTGGCTTGTTAATATATTATTTTTTAATATTTAATATATTTTGAAATTAAATTAATCGTGATCTATCTTAAATACTGAAGTGTACTTTTACATTCAGCCGTGTATTATTGGATAATAAAATATTTCGATCACTCACTTTAATTTATCAAGGTTTTTATTATTGTTTTCATTATCATTATCATTATTGTTATTATTGTTTTCCTGTGTTTTTCGATATGTTACACCTGGTTTAACAAGTCCTTTTGATTTTAAATTTTGGCATTGGGACTTTTCATCCTCCGTGATTCCGGGACAATGAGACTTAGCGATAACAAGCCTGTTATTCTAAATGTAAATTGTATACTAAATATATAATATTAAAATATTTGAAAGTTATTATACAATTTACTGATCTTAATTTTAGGTGTTCATGTAAACAGAAATAATAAAATTAATACATTAAAACTAATTTTTTGACAATAGTTAGTCGGAAAATAATGTCCGATCTTAACATTGAACTTTAAACTTAAGCAGATCAAGTCTAATTATTCCTTCAAGCGATACCTTATTTTGATGAAATTATGGTTTTGGAGCTTGAACTCAGTCCAACCGTTATGATGAGCGCTTGTGGTTGTAAAAAAGAACCTATTTTTCGTCACATGTCACGATTTCCTCGAGAAAAAAATTGCTGATATTTATCAAAAGAAGTGACGAGTACAGTTCAAAATGATGATTTTATTGTTTTTAGTTTAAATCATAAGGTATTGTCAATCTTCCACAAGTTTCCCAGTTGATTTAGATCACCAAGAACTTTTTAGAAATTAGCGTCTAACTGTTCTGCGATCTCTTGGCTTGTTTGACTTGAATTTAATGTAATAAATACATTCCATTTTTCTATTTCCATTGAAACATGATGTCCACAATCTTCATCAACAGGGCTATTATCTTCATCTCAAATATCGATGTATTAACTGCTCTCTTGTCTAATGCGCCACTGATATTTTGATTTTAATATTTTTGAATTCATAAAGATCGTTCTTATTTATATTTTATTAATATTTGAATTTTTCACTAAAAAGTTTTACTATTTAAACAAATTTTATTCTTTTATTGAAATACTATTATCTAAAATATTTTATATTTCTTTGAACTTAATTTGTTTGAGCATAAAATTGAATTTCAAAATCGGAAATTATTTTCTGACCAACTTAATTGATCTAACGAATCTACTTTTCCTGAATATAATTCACTTTTTTCTTTTTTTAAAAATTATTATTTAAAATAGTATAACAGTAAATATTTGACATAAATCGAGATTTGAATTTTCTTATTTCTTTATTATATTCTCTGAAGGTTGACATAAAGAGATTCAATAAATTTACAGTTAAGGATCAAAGTAAATATGCTCTCTCTTTATTCACCGTTAAACTATATTATGGCTTCAATCATGACGGTTTACATATGTTGATGAAAGGAAAAAATCATAAGATTTTTTTTATTTCTCTAACAAATCAAAGGAAATGCTGAATCAAAAGATATTGTTAAATTAGTCGATGTTACGAAATCTTATATTTCAAGAGCAGCTTAAATATTTACCAACGATATTATCAGTTTTAGTAAAATGAAAAGATAATAAATATAAGTAACAATAATACCATTGGTGCTAATGATAAAAACAAACAAAGAAGTATAATAAATAATGATAAAAATATCAGGTGTCCAATTAAGTTTTTGCCTTTTTTTTTAAAAAAAGTAAGTCTATTTTTTAAGTATATATTTATTCATCGAAACAGAGTCCTTCACATTGTTTCCCTTTGCTCCAACTGGGTAATCCTATCTTAATAGAATTCCATAGGTTTACCGCTGAAGAAAGTAGATGCTTCGGATTTTAGATCTGCTTCATTTTCGAGTGTCCTTTTCTTTAGAGTCTTATTGAGAAAAAAAAACAAATGAAACTCTGTTGCCGAGACATCTGTGTTTAACTTATATCTTTCTTCCAATCTGATGCAAATTCTTCCTTATTGTTTCTTCGTTGGTATTAAATGTCAATTCAAGTTCTGTAAATGTCAGACTTGAATTAGCCTCAACTGGTTTTTTCAATTTATAATTGCTCTTGGATACTGGTCTTCTAAGTAGGTTCATAATCTAGATTCTCATTACGTCTGAAATCAATTACAAACTGCTTTTTCTTTTAATGCGTCTTTTACACATGCTAAAAAAGTTTTAGAAAAGTTTCTGAGGCATCAAATCTTAGCTTGTATTCATAAAGTAGACAGGAACGGATGGTTATTTTTTTCGGTCATTTTAACTAATAAAAATTATCAAAAAGCAATTATAATATAATATTAGGTTGTCCAGTATGAAATGTCGATTGAAATTTGATTGACTACTAAAAATACGACATTTCATACTGGACAACCTAATATATTTAAGTATAAACAAGAATATTTGATTTAAAGTAATATTTTTAAACAAATTCTTTTGAATAGGAAAAAAAAATAAATTATTCGATGAAATGTAAATTACAAAATCGCCAGAAACTTAATCGGACACAATAAAATACGAAACAAATATATAAAGATAATCTAAGAGTAGAATGGAAATTCTTCCTAAAAGTTTGAACATTAAAAGCCAAATTAATATTTTCCAAATTAATTTTTCTAATATTTTACAATAATCGAACTGTGAAAGTATTAATTTTTTGTGTCACATTTATGTAATTATTTTAAGTTTCATGTTAACATACTTTTTGAGTAGTTTCCAAAGACTTTGGTTCTTCTTCTGATTGTCTGAACATATAAAATATAATTAATTAAATTAAATCAGTGAGAAAGACAGAAAATGAAACGAGTCGGTGCTAATAATTATTGTAATCAGAAAGCAATGAAAAATATATAGAGGAAGAATTATGAAATGTTTATTTAAATGCAACAGTTTTCATCTTAGCTAGAATATCAACATAAACAACTTGTGCATTTCATTAATAATTTTTATTTTTAATAATTATATTAATTAAGCGTTATTATTAGTTATAGTTATTATATATATATATGTATATATTAAACCAATAAATGAGCATTTATTACTCAAATAAATTAAGATTATCTGAGACTTTGATACTGAAAAAAACTTTAAACCCGAGAAATGATGAATAAAATAATTTTAAAAATGTGGTTTAATTAGAAAGAGAAATGAAAGATAAATTCGAGGTTGAGTGGCCACATAACTATTAGGATGAATTTATTTTCCACATTCCTGAATTAATTTTATTTGTTAATTATTAAAAGAGAATGTTATATTATTTTGTAAATCTTTTTACTACATTTTGTTAATTCTTTTAAATCATTGCAAATAAATATAAAAGAACCATTCTTTATAATTTAAAGTAGAGTAATATTAAATTACACTTGAATTTAGTCTAATTAAAATTAACATCAATAAAAAATATTTTTTCAAGCAATTAAAAAGCTCCTAATTCAAATCAATATATTTTAAAAATAATTTCAACACGAAGACGAAAAATATGCAAACCGTTTTTTCATAGCAGCCTTCAAATTATATAAAATAATAATAATATTTATTTTAATAATACAATATAAAATTTTTTTATTATATAGCCTTGAGTTTGAATTCAACATTTGCCTGACCACATTTTAAACCCCAACAGTAGTCGGCTAACATAGCGGACATCAATTTCCCTCTATATCTGCCTTCAACAATTTGATGAAATCTTTTGACCTGATCATCGTTGAAGTCACTACAATTTTTTGGTAAAAATGAGAGAGGACAATGCATCAAACGTAGTTTTAGTGACAACAGAGAGCCCAGCGTCTTATAAGTTTTAAAAAAGTCATTTACTAACTGCACACAATTCGTTTCCTTGTGTTTTCTAGTGTGCTTACCATGGCATATTTAAACGTCAAATTCATCTACATCAAGTGAATCTTCAGAACTCATAACTAACAAGTCAAAATTAATAAGACTAATTATAATACATTACAACATTATTTATTTTTAATTTTATTAAACTTTTAAAACGTTTATGATAAAATATAGGAATCTAATAATAATAATAATAATAACAATAATAATAATAATAATAATAATAATAATAATAATAATAATAATAATAATAATGGAAGGATCGGGAAATTGTATTAAATAATACTTTAAATAATATTTTTCTTAAAAATTAACTATGGAAATGAAAATTAAATATATTTTTAAATATATCCCTTATAAATGGGTATTAAATATTGCAAATATTTATTATTTGAAATAAAATATAATTAAGACTAATACTAATACGTAAAGCAAAATATTGACTGTCAACCAGGACCACAAATCAGCGAGGAAAAATTCACTTGTAAAATATCAATAAAATCTTTAAATAAATTGCGATAGCTCAGGGCTGACTGTCTAAAAGACAAAATACTTTACCAAATAAAAAGAAAAGTGACCTATACTCAGTCCTGAGAAATCAAAGGATTAGAAGTCATCGATCTAGAGCTCACTTCTTCAAAGTTGTCCCAATTGACGGAATTGATTTCGACAGCTTTTATCCAACTGATGTCAAGCAGGTCGATTTTAGTACAAGATGATGGTGTAGGTACTTTTTCTTCGATTGTCAAACCGGAAAACTGAGCCTGGGGTCCTTTGAAAGGGTCTATTTTTTCTGTCAGCCCTTCCAGTTCCTGCTCCACATGTTGATAGAACTGGTTGTGTTGATATTGTTCGAGTCTGGACTTTACTTGTTGTTGATGATGAGGGCCATGGTTAATGAACTCATTACTGACACTGTCTATAAGCACTATTGATTGTGTTGGGGAATATTTGCTAGGATTACTGATTGACAGTTCTGTTTCTGACACATTTGCTAACGATCAAAGATAAACAAAGGGTTCAATATAAATTTTCAATTGAAAATGCTGATCTCAATTTTTAAAATTTACTGATAGGCGTCTGATTTATTTATTTTGATTTGCGCAATTTTATTTTTTTTAAGGTAATATTTTCCAAATATTGTTTAAATAATACTATCGTGTTTTCATACAATAATTTTGAATAGTAAAATAATTTTGCAGGTTAAATTATAATATTTTGCACCATTTTATGTCTAGTACTTAGATGGCCAATACTATTGACATAACGTAGAACAGTTACAATGAAACAGAAAGACAAATTATCAAATAATTCAATGACGGATTTGGAGTAGCAGAAATATATGAGATGTCAAATTACAGTCACACAACTGTTGACAGTATCTGTAAAAGAGATAAATCCGCAATAAAATGGCCTTAAAAATATATGTACGTTAAAGCAAAAGGATGACACTAAAGTCCGTCCGAAAATTATAATTAAAATGGAGCCAATATGAATGATTTTGATACAAGATTTGAATATAAAGGGTTTACCATTAAGCAAAGAAAATATTTGGATATTTATAATTCCTTAAGGCAGTCTGATGAGAATCATTCATTTAATGTTGTGTAAATGTTGGTTCAAGAATTTAAAAAACTGAAATCAATTACGTGATCTACGTATGAATGGTGAAATGGCAAGAGCTGATAGAAAAGGAACTACAGATTTTGTAAGGAAATTCTAATGGAAGTTAATGAAATATATTCGTTGTCACAACTAATAAATATGGAAGAGTGTGATTTGTTTTGGAAAAATGACATCAAAAACGGTTTATTGAAAAATCAGGAGAAACACCACCAAGTCACAAGGCTTCAAAAGAATGATTGACTTTTTTTTAAGAGGCAATTCAAGTGTTAATTTAAAATTGAACCCACTTTAATATATACACACGATAACCTGAGAGCTTTAAAAATGTTAATATAGATAAACTTCGTGTTTATTGGAGAGCAAATAAAAATGCATGAATGGTAAACGCAATATTTTTTGATTGGGTGAAAAAAGCCTACTTAAGCAATTAAAGATTTATTCTGAAAAGTACAGCATTCATTTCTCATTTTTAGTTTTACTTGATAATGCACCACGACATTCAAAACTAGAATCTCTAAATTCTTTATTTGATAGCATTAAGTTTCAGTTTCTCTCATCAAACACAACCTCCATTATGCAACCTATGGATCAGAGTGTGATAGCAACATTTAACGTTACTACCAAAAAAACCATATCAATCAATTTTAAACCAAAATGTTGATGTGGAAGCACTTAAGTTACTGGTTAAAAATATTCAATCGTAAATCCAATTAATAATATAGTTCTTTTTAATGTAAGCATGAACCGTCATTGTTACTTCTTCATTGATATTATTGATTACGTTTAAAGGTTTAGTCAAAATAAAAATATACTAATATATCCTTATTTGTCATTGTTTAAAAGACTGGAACCCCGTTTTGTATTATTCTCTAATCTTTATTTGTGTAACTTTTTTGGAACGTATCTCTTACAAAAATCGAGTTCCCCCTGTACATATATTTGAAAGGATTAATATTGTTTTATAAAATAATTTCAGTTTGAATAGAATAATAACTTACTCAAGCTGAACTCTTTACTATTGCTCAATGAATTCAAGCAATTTTGATCAAAATTGATTTCACTGGAATAATTTATCGATGTATTTAAGAGTTCCACAGATATTTTTGACTTCAAATTAGATGATTCTTCAACCAGAGAACTTATGTCTTTGATGATATATTCACTTTCCTATTAGGTTGTTAATTGTTATTACTCTAAATACAATCATTAAAGCAGTATTATCATTATTTTTTTTTATTATTTTTTTCATATACATTTGTGCCTTTTAATATAATAACAATTTGTTTTCTCAAATTTAACCTGACTCGAATTCTAGTAGGTGGTGCAATTAACAACAATTATTAAAGCAATAACGTGTAATTATATCAGTGTAACAGGGTCTATCTTAATAAACCTGTACCCAATAATTATCGTAAAAGATTTATTTTAAAATTAAATTTTGACTGACTCATTTAATAAAAATCGATTCATTGATTTAATTTTTTCTTAATTATTAATTTTTAATAGATTCAGTTCAATGTTTATTTGGTATTTTTTTGATGAAGTTTTGATTTTATATGATTAAACTAATCTTAATCGAGTCTGAACGATTTTGTGTTAATGTTTCATAAGCTCATTATAATTTAAAGCTTAATATTTTATAATTGTTCCACCAAACGTTAGGTTCAATTCATTCTTTCTGATAACTTAGCTTTTTATGTAAAGTTGCCCACCTCTTACATATATATTTTAACAAAAATAACCTAAATTATAAATAAAAATAATAACAAAATTATTTATTTTAACTAATCATATTTTCGGTTGTTCAAAATAAAACGGTTTTTAAAAAGCGGTTTATTATCAATCGATAAAAATGTCCACCGTTCAATATTTATTATATGAGTTCTTTTTTTTCGAATCATTCTCGTCTTTAAAATTCTGCGAAATCTAAGCTATGGTATAGTATCTCCCCTATTTTTTCCGAAATGTACTTCTTAGACACATTTCCTCAGCTCAGATTTGGTTTGGGTTGAATCTTCCACCAGTAATGATTTCAAATCTTTATCTTCAAATAATTTTGAAGATCCCAGGGTGAATTGCTTCTTGATGTAGGTCCAAAGAGTTGTGGTTCGCCATGTTAGTGGTTGCTGAAAAAAAATTGTTACCTTCCATAATAATTTATTTATTCAAACCGTTTTTCTGTTTTGTTCAATTTGCTATTAAAACAAATGAAATTTTAATACTTTTCACATATAAAATTTTCGCATTTAATTCGAATATATTGAGCTTTAAAATTTATACTTGTTTTTATTAAAAATTTAATTTATACTTTTATTTAATTATTAAAATCTTTTAGCTCAATATACTGCAAATTAAATTAAAAAATTAAATATGTTAATCAGATATTTTTAGATTCTCACAGTAAGCCTTCCGATATCTTTGCCTTTGGTATCGTAATTGCACTTTTCAAATCAACAAAACCAATCATAACTTGTCATAATGACAACATTCTTACAACCAATTGTTAAAGTATGCAGACATTTTTGAATTGATGTATTATTTAAACAACGATTTAATAAATAAAGATAATCGATAATATTTTTTATGTATATTCAATTTTAAGAATGTATACAAAAGACAATCTGATTTTTTTCTTGTCGTTCAATAAAATGTCAGAGAAAAAAGTTATTTATTCATTTCATGAAGTTATTTTTTCATCCACGGGTTTTTACATTTATTCACATTAGTCCCTATTCGACTTAGATTAATTAAGAATTTCCTCTAACACTTCGTCGACACAAGATAAACTGTTGAATGGTCACAAAGTTCATATTTTTTGATTACTTTTGAAATATTATTAAACTACAGAGATATTCATGGAAGAACGTGAAACCTAAAATAGTCGATGAAGTTATTTCTGTCACATAGTAAGATTTCACTGTTTCATTTGAAGTCAAAGGTCATGATCATTTGAAAATAAATATTTTTTGTTTATTATCATTTTGCTTTTGGCGTTAATAATTTGTCAAGTCCGCGGTCATTCTTTGTATTGATTATATTAGAAGTGAATAAAATTCTAGATCGAGTGCAACTTTATTAAGAAAATTTTTAAAAAAATGGAAAATAGTTAAGAAAAATAATTTGTTAATATTAAGACTTATAGATCAATAAAATATCATATATGAACCTGTTCACTGGCATCTGCAAGACATTCAGGGGAACAGTAGTTCAATGAAAAGCAACGATTGACTGTACATCTCGTAGAACAGGGATTCTCCGATTCGTGAGTGGTTTTGGCAGATAAAAGAGGTTCTCTGTGACCAGAAGATTCTTTTTCCAAATTCATCTGTACTTTTTGTGGCACAAATAGGGGTGATCGCTTTTCAATCATATCTAAGTTTTTCGGAATTTGGTTAAAAATATTATCTTATTTGGAAGAAAGTATTTTAATGAGGACACAAAAACAATATAAATAATATACAATCCCTCATTTTAAATTTCATATAAAGTTAGGTATAATATATATTCACTATCATTAACGACAGTCATCTGACAAATTTCCATCGAAAACTAGATACCATCAGCAAAAGTTTTATCCTACTCTTCATATACAGGGTAGCTCAAAAGTAACTTAATGATTTTAAATAATATTAAAATGTAAATATTCCAGACAATTATTTATTTTGAATATTACATCAGATCAGTCCATAAGTTCGTGCGTATTAATAAATATTATATAAATATAAAAATAAAAAGCAAATCGAAATCGATATGAAACATTTATTCATGGAAATAATTACCATTGTTTTCTACAATCTTTTTCCACCTGTCAGGAAGTTTTTTAAAACCATCTGCATAAAATGACAAAGGTTTGAAGAATCAAAGATATAATGCAATACCCACGAATTTATGGACTGACCTGATACATAAACAATAATTCACAGAGGTCTTTATTTCTGGTTTGCTACGGTCTTCCCAATCTTTACAAATCGTTTACGGAGCCCTGACCTCGGAAACGTTTAATTAATTGCATAATCATAAAGGCTGTTGGTGGCTTCTTAACATTGAAATGTTGGCAATATTTCCGTTGAGTTCGGATTATTGAATTATTTTTTTGAAACTAAAATTCCACGATTTTCGTTCGTTCAGATATTGTATATCTTTGTGACATTAATTTCTTGGAATCCTTCTTATATCTACAATTATTTCAAAATAAATAAATATTGATTTTATTTTTTATGAATTTTTAAAATCATTAAGTTACTTTTGCGCCACTCTGTATAAAATATACAGTTAAATAAAACAATTTTTAAAATAAAACTGGGTTTTTATTGAAAGCATTTTATCAAGGTTGTTTTTTATTAGTTTTATCAAAAATTTCTTCAAACGTATATCTTTCTCTTTCTTTTTTTTAGAATTTAAAATATTTCTTCTTAAATTTATATTGGTTTATTTTTTGAAAGTTTTTATTTTTATATTATATTATTAATTTTTATCACACAAAAGTGTATTCTATTCTTAATTTCCTTTCAGAATTTTTTAAAGAATATTTAAAAAGTTGGTTACAGATAAAACATATATTGTGCTTTCTTATTTTCTGTAATTTATTTTCATTTAGTTCACAATAAATAATAAATAATAAATAATAGATAATAATAAGATTACCTAGTGAAAAGAAGTTTCAAAATTCTACTAGGTTTTATGAAAAGTTATTCTTAATATTCTTTTATCAAAATAAATATTTTTAATAACAACTATCAAAAATGTGATATCATTGATATATCAATGTCAAACTATATTTGTAAGTATTGTTTAAATAAACACATCAATGTATTTATTTAAATTTATAATTATAGTAAAATAAATACAGAAAAATTGGAATTCGAGGTTTGATCCGTCATTATTAGAAAAGGGGATTTACTATTGCTGCCACCACTATGAGTATTTATGATATTGAAATCTTACAGATGACCACTTTTCCCGTCGTTTTAGTAATTCAGTTGAAACATAAGTCTATTTCTTTAATCAAGGGAAAAATAAGTATTGGATGTTACATGACCAATCTCCAGCAGCATGTCTCCGAAAGAGTCGATTTTGAAAAAAGATCTGTTTGGTGGAATTTTAAAGGTGAGATTCATTTTAAGTTTTTATTATAATATCGGGCTATGAATGCTGGTCTCTGATTTGAATAGCTTGACAGAATCAAATTTTGAGAATAATTTCCAAGTTTAATCAATAAAACCGATTTCTCTATCAGTTTGACAATGTGTAACCTCATTTGAGATAGATATACTACACTTAATGGAATTAAACTCTTGCCTTATCCTTCTTATAGTCTATAACTTGGACCCTCAGGCTTTGCACTTTTTTAGAGGACAGTGGTTTCTTAATGTTGAAGAAGTCAAGAAATTTCACAAGAAGTTCTTTTCTTCCAAGTGTTAAGAATGGTACAGTGAATAAATCATAAAAATTTGCCATAATATGGTAAAATGTTGCACGTAATAACGGTTCTTATTTTAAAATTAATAAATTATATTTTTTCTTATTTTTTTATATATAATTGCAGTATGTTTTGCGTTAATTTTGAAATCAAGGATATTTTTGTTAACCTTTTTAATACAATATTTTCCAGTATAGTTTGATTTTATGTGGCTTTTGAAATAGTTAGGAAAATTTGAAATTATTTATTTTTATTAAATGTGAATAATTTTTTTATTAATAAATAATAATATTTTATCTAATCAACGTGTCAATTTTTAGCAATATGTGATATTAAAGGGGCAATATATGATGGAAGTAAATTTCTTAATAGTAATTTGTCCAGAATGTAACGAGATTGCGAAAATTGAAAACCTTTTCTCAAACGTATATAGCCATATTAACACATATGAAACTTTTCTGGGTAATCTTATAAGCACCAGATGTGCAGGCATGATAATTGATCAAAGTGACAAATTCATTTTGGCTTGGAATAAGATTAATGAAGACATACAAAATATTTTTATGAAGGTAAAAAAATTAAACTTTTAACATAAATGTCTTTATTTATATTTCATTGATAATAATAGATTTATTGGAAAAACTTTAATATTTTAGTGATTTTTTGTTTTGCCACTTATTATAATTATTGATTATTGTATTTCTTAACTAATTAAACTTTTTTACATATGTATTATAAAATATAGAATGAATAATAATTATTATAATTATATAATTATACAGTTTATTTAATAATAAACATTTTAACTTGAGATATATCAGAAATTCTACGGTAATGGTATTATGAATTAACCAGATAAATGGTGAAAGGTTATCGAAAATAGTTGTTTGTTTCTATAGTGCGCCACAAATTAATTGCCGCACCTTGTAAAATCAAGAAATCTTCATTATTTTCAAACTGTAATTAATTTTTCATAAAATTGATGAAAGTACAAGATATAAGAACTTATTTGAACAGCATTGTATTATTTAAATTAAGTTGTAATTTAAGCCTGTTGGTTCGGAAGGTATATGATGGTGGAAAGCTGTTGGGAAGACATGGATCAATAAATCCTGGAAAATTTAGTAATTTCAATGCCAAATAGAATTTATGAGACTATTTATGCTCACGGCAGCTCAATAAACTATAAGAAAATTATTGGTACATTTTTGTGAATAAAAATCGACTTTTTGGAAATTGCGGCAATTAATTCGTGTCGGTTTTTTCTTGATATTTTTATTTTTTGCTTAATATAGTTGGTTATATTAAGAATTTTTCAATTATTTTTTTACATTTGCATTAAGACACTAATAGCTACATTGTGCAAATATTTTGAAAATTTTGAAATCTTTGGACAAAAGATAATGTCCTTTTTGTAAATGCGACAATTAATTTGTGGCGTACTGTACTTCAAAACGTCAGAAATTGCTTAGACCATGTAAAATATTGAATAACAAAATTACTTTTGTAAGTCTAAAGTTTATAAAAGGTCTGGTATTTTGATTATTCCATTTTATCTTCTCAAAATAACAGCTCAATTTCAAAAATTATATTTTCAATGTCTTTTAAAGGATGAATATGTTTGACAGAATAATTAAAAATAATTGGTAAACATAAAATTTTATATATTTTGGAATTAATTTAATTTACGAATGTAGCTCAAGAATATAACAGAAACACAAAGTTTAAAGAATTTGGAGAATCTATTGTGGAATGACAAAACAAAGTTACTGTTATTTGGATTTGCTATATTAACTTTCGGAATCTGTAGCTATTTTGTCTTACGGTCTTACTGGTGTTCAATCAAGATTTTCGAAAATAATATCTATAAATTTTCAGAGCACTTTAAAATAAAATCCCTGGAACTAGAAGTAATATAAATTATTTTTTAAAAAACTTTGTATTATCTTTAATATGAAACATAAATATATATATATTTTGTGCTCGTTGAAAACGAGTCTTTTTAATTGCTTTAATAATAACCTTACGAACTCAAATTTTAAAAAGAGATATCTAGATGAAATTTTGCTTGTCCACCAGAAAAATAGGGTACTTTTTTTGAATGGTAGATCTACTTAACAATATCAGCTAATTAAGTTTCATTTTTTGAATGAATAAAATTTCTTGAATGCACTGCTTTATTATGATATGTTAACCTTAACATTTATTAAGTCAAAAGTAATGATTTAATAATTTTTTTATCAACCAATTAAGTGTCATACTATTTCATATATTCAAAATTTTTAAGGATTTTGAAAACCATAAGTGTGCTAAAAATTACTTTGAAGGGCTTCTAATTACAAAGAAAGTTTCTAAAGTCTAATGTACCATAAATATATAATATGATGAGGCTAATCAGACCTGGTGAAATTTTTTATTATTTTTCAAATATTTAAAAAGTATGAATGAAATTTTAAAAATAAACTTATTTTTAAAATTTAATAAAAAAAGGAATTTCCAGGTCTGAGAAAATTTTTAAAATATTATTTGTTTTGTTACTTAATAAATCTATTCAAAAAACTGACTTGTATTTCTGATTATAAACCGATTGATATTAACATATAATATTCGTTCAATGCCACAGACTAAGAGAAAATTATGCGAAACGAACTATCCGAAGAAAATATAAAAATTATTATTTGAATTATATCCAAATTTATTTAAAATTATGATTAAAATAAAAATAATAAAACAAAAAAATAAGATTTCATCTATGGACTCTAGACGCCTTTATTCAAGTGCCTAATATCAATATCCTTTTCCTTAGACAAATAAACACAATATTAATAAATCTTTTTTTCTTATTTAAAAAATTTTGATTATAATTTTGAATTTACAGAGAGAACGACAGGGATTTTTTGCAATTTTTGATTTATGATCATACACAATTCATGTGAAAATAAGTTAAAATGGAGAGATGACATTTTTTATTAAATTCAATTCAAATTAATTTACATAAATACTTTTATTAAAAAAATTATTATTATTTTATTCAAAAATAAGAACGAAAAGAACAAAACTGATAATATTATAAATTCAATATTTCCGAAAAATATTTTCGAGCAAATGAGGGCTGGCAAGGATGTGATAGCTCAACATTACGAATGCGTTACGGTTTACTTTTCTGATATTGTTTCATTTACAACGATTGCATCTAAACTAAACCCATTGGAGGTTATCGAAATGCTCAGTGACTTGTATACGTATGATTTAATATTTGTTGTTTCTCAATTATATGAGCTGATCAGAACATTTGATAACTGTTTAAATAAATATGATGTCTACAAAATCGAGACCATCGGAGATGCCTATTTAGTTGTGAGCGGACTTCCAGTTCAAAATGGAATATCACATGCTGGTAAAGATTTCAAATTGAAGATAGTTTATTTATTTATTTTCAGAAGAAATTTGTAATCTAAGTTTATCTGTTAGAGACGTGATGAAGGAATTTAGTCACAAAAAAATTACAAAAAATACTTTAAAATTGCGAATTGGTATTCATTCAGGTCGATATTCATTATACTTTTATATTATTATTAGTAGTAGTTTTCATTATTTTTTCTGTTCTATTTATAAATCAGACTTACAATGCCATTACTGCATTATTTGACGATTATCATATATCATATTTCTTTTTTGATCATAAAATATTTTTTGATGAGGTTAACCATTCATTAATTAGTTTGAATAAATATAAAACTCATTGAGCATTTGGAAATTTATTTATATTATAAAGCTGTTTTAATAAAGTAATTTGATGTATTAAAATTGATTTAATTTTTGAAATAATACATCTTTAGAAAATGATTGATCAAAGATATAGAGTGCTGGTTTCAAGCAAATTAAACCAGACGATGAGTCACATCGTAATTCATGTCAAGCATTCGGAGATGAAGTTCCAGTATTACGTCAATGTCAGCGATGGTTTCGGCGTTTCAAAGATGATGATGAACGTCCTGAAGACGAAAAACATCAACGTAATCAGCAAGTTGTGGACAACGAAGAATTAAAAGAAAACATTAAGTTGGATTCCTGCCAAACTATTCGTGAGCGTGCAGAAAATTTTGGTTGCACTCAGTACTATAGAAATCTTCCTAGATGCAATCGGAAAATTAAACAGAAACTGAAAATGAGTTCTGCAATCTCAAGACATAGCGGGTGAACAATGCCCGAATTCTTCTTCGCGAAACTATGAACAGCGGATTCCTTAACTATTTTGAAATGTCAGATGAAAAATGGATGTCATAAAATAATACAAGAAAACGACAGTGGATAACCGTTGGAGAACAACAAAAATCGACTTCAAAGCTAAATAATCGTGGATTCAAGGTCATATTGTTTGTATGATGAATGGCAAAGATTCTGTATATTTCGAAATGCCTGTTAATGGTCAGCGGAGAATACAGGCCTATACACATAACAAATCAGCTGTGTGGACCAATCTTTGCACCTTCAAATGAAAGGCATTTTTGCTTCGGTTCTACAATCATATCTGTCTGAAAAGATGCGGAGATAAAACATTCAAAGGAAGAATCCACAAGCAATTTTGTATTTAATTAATATTAAGTTTATAAAAATTTTTGTTGATGCCTGAAATTTAAATTTTATTTTATCATCATTTTTCTTATTTGACCATCATCTCTAACATGATCTTTTTATTTTGATCACGATTGTCAAGAAAAAAATAATCTTTAAAACTTCATAATAAGGACATGTTTGTTGAAAATTAGTTTTTAAAAAAATGTATTCCATTAAATAATTTAATGAATAGTTATCCATGAAAAATTGTCAATCTTTCTTGCACGGATGTAAAACCTGAGGTTGTCATCTTTAATTTTAATTGTAAACACAAAAGGTATATATTGAAAATATTGGATGACAAGAATCTGAAATGTAAATACATAAGTGAACAAATATTAAAATGAACATTTATGTTTACATTTGTAACTGAGATGCTCTAAGTAATGTTAAAGTAAATACAATTCGGTTCAATTCAAGATACAATTTAATATTACTTTTTCGGAAATCAAAAACAGCACGTGATCTTTTTAACGATTGGAAATCAAGCTAAACTTTCTCAATTAGTACTGTGAAGCGCAATCTGAGAAGGTATGGCTTGTTCAGACAAATTTCAGCGAACAAACCTTATTTAAATAAGCGACATATCAAGAATCGCTTAAAGTGATGCAGAGATTATAGCAAACTGCTTCCTTCTTTTTGGAATGAGGTGATTTTTACAGATTAAAACCGGACAGAACTGTTCTCTAAAAGAAGAGAATATGTCCGCAGACCACAAGGATTCGGGTATAATCCAAAATATACTACAAAAAATGTTAAATTTAGAGAAAATAGTTTGATGGTTTATGGCGCAATCGAAGAAGATGACATCAGAGTTTTCATAAGGTGTCTGGATTGGATGAATTCTGATGCCTACTAGGATGTATTGAAGAAAGGGTTTTTCTAAAAGACAGAACTCCATGCTATATGTCAAGATTTGTGACTTCATTTTTGGAAAAGTCCAAGTTATACGTACTGTGTGATTGACCGACTCAATCACTAGATCTGAAAGCCAGAGTTGCTATGTGTAGGCCGGCAAATATTGAGGTACTGTTGAGGATTTCGGAGGAGTAGTGGGCGATGATTCCACCATCTAAGTTTAAAAATCTTTATGAAAGCATACCAAGCAGGTTCAAGAGGTAAGTTAAAAAAAGGTATGAATACAAGATATTAATTTCGATTATCTTAATTTTTTATGAGGTTGACTGTTTCTTAAAATGTGTTTGGTCATTTAAAATGTAAATAACAGATGCTTTACTGATGTTTTAGTCTTTTATTCAAAATGACTTAAAAATAATGTTTTTGTAAAAACGGTTTTTCTAAATTTACAAAATAATAATAGATAATGTACTTCAACCCTCCAAACACCCGTGAGAAAAGGCTCTACACAAGCAACTGATTGGACCAAAAGTGTGTGATCTACCATACGTAGCTAAAATAAGTTACCGGGGACGTGTACCGAGAACAATTATCACGCCTGAGCCAGACATTGAGCGAAAAAAGACCAGACTATGAAAAAAAGCAGCATTAAGTGATACTACATTAATTTCTTGTCAATCTAATAAATTATGTATTATTTCTTTATTAATTATTAACACATCATATTTCTTTCCACTAGCGATTCAAACAATTCTGATTTAATCGATTTATTAAATGACAATGACAAATGACAAAAATAATGTTTTTTTATTATTTAAGCCAGTAAATTAAAATAATATTATTCTAGGAAAATGTGTTGCAGGGGTTGTAGGAAGAAAAAGTCCAAAATATTGTTTATTTGGAGAAACAATTAGAATTGTTGAACTTTTAGAGTCCACAAGTGAAGGTAAGTATTCTTAAGCACTATTAGTATATACAAAACTAGTATGTTCAAAAACAAGTTTTAGATGTTTGTCTCGGCTTTGGCTTCGACGTTTTTGCAAATATTATAGCTCTTGATTATCATCTTCACTGCATATTTTTCCATGATTGTTTTAATTTCTGCTATTTTAAAATCTAATTTCCCGAGTGTTGGTAGTTTGACGGAATCAACGATGCTCTGGCTCCGATTATAAATGTTCTGCTCTCATAGCACCATGTTCTTCCGAGTTAAGATTCATCTTCTTCCAGTAAAATCTGAAATGTTTGTTTATTTTGCTCCGTCATTACCTATGATAGAGACCACTAATTCAAAGAGGAATTTGACGTCAATAATAAGGTTTTTTAAGTTTCTTGTTAACTAATCGTGTATCAGAAATTAGGTTTTGACATGAAAAGAAATTATGTCGTCATTTCATATTCATTATCAAATTATTAATAATTTTATTATAAATAATTTTCTATTCTTTTTCTGGTAAATTTTCCGAAAAATTATTTCATTTTCCTAGAACCAATCAAAAAAGCTTTTTATTGTTAAAAAAAACTTCAATCAACAATATACTATCTCTTTTGATTCAGCACCTGTCACATATAAAATATTTATAAGATTAAATTTTGTGGACTTATCCATTTTTGAAAAATTAGGATCCAATGAATATGGATATCTTCATTTGAATCAATCATCCTGCAATTCAAAGAATGTTGCAATAAATTGAAAATAAGTAAAAATCAGACGAAGCGGGTGTAGTATCAAATCTCATTTAATAGCCAATATAGGTCTTACTTGAAGTCATAAACCTAAAAATAAGTCTCAATAGTATTTAACAAGTACTGTTTTAAGTTAATATGATTTTATAATTATATAGAAATGAAAATCCAAACGAGTTATACTACAGTAAATCTGGTGAAGCATAGAAAATTATTCGACTTCACTTATCGTGGGGATGTATCTATACCGGTAAGTATATATAATAATTTATTCATTAAGTTATTATTATTATTTATTAATTATGAATTGCATTTTCTGAAGTTCAATTTTGATCACATGATTGTAACCGTCTTTATCTTACATTTTCAAAAAACATGTTACACTTCAGAACAGGTACGGAAATAACTTTTTTGGTTAATTACAGGGTTGCAGAAACCTAAGGAAAATTTTATTTATTATGTTTTTTTGAAGAATAAAAATTTTTAACGAATGTAATTTTAAACTGTTATCTTATTTTGAGACATTTTTAGTTAATTTTAAATATTGAGATGCATAGAAATTTAAAAAGTCATACAATAATCCATTATTGACATCTTCCGAGTCAAGAATTTTTGAATTTCTCAACATTCCTTTCAAAATCTTTCCTTCTTTATCTTAAAATAATTATCTTATACCACGGGTATTTCTATTGACTATGTATGGACCCACGTATCTTTCCTGTCCTTAGAGTGATCTACATTCCAAAGTTTGAAAACCCCTGTGAATCCACCACGATGTCATGAATGGTGGAACGGCTAAATTTCACTCTGGTAACAATGTGCTTGTGAGACATTTTGCTTTTGATGAGGAGATTGGTGTTTTTGATTTGATGTTTTGGTTTTCGCTTCTCCTTGAATAATAATATATAAAAACCATATGTATTTATTTTAAAATGTCGAACTTTGAAAGTTATGTTGCTTTTTAAAAATTTGGTTTAAAATAATATGATTCAATCAATAATAAGACTTTATATATCTAATTTGACACTTTTTATTATATTTAGAGAAAAATAACTGTCCGGATGGTATTCACTTGTACCTTAATAAAAATTTTATTCTTGTCTTTTTTGTTGAAAATTGTTCTATTTAGTAGATGAAAGATTCTTATATAATGTATCAAAATCTGTAGTTGATAGGATTTTTTAGCAGCTATTAGACTTTAATTGCAACAATGTAAAACATCCGGACAGATTTTTGATCATACAGTAATGTTCAATTTTATCATCTTCATAAAACTAAAAAATTATCTTTTCTAAATTTAAAGTAGTTATACATATGAGATATTACAGATTTTTTCATTTAATTTAGACAAAACAATTATTAATCTTGTTTAGCAAGACTTATATTTGAGATAATATTTATAGATGAAGTTGGTTTTAACGTTTCGATGCGATCAAGGGAGAGATGGTCTTTGAAGGGTTCACCGGCAGTACTAAATGTCCCAGGATTAAGATCAAGAAACATCTCCTAAAGCTGTGCAATAAATGTTGATGGACTATTATACTTTGAAAATCAAGTCAAAGTCCATAATACAGAAAGTTATATATCTTTTCTTGATAACCCCCATGTGAAGCTACAAATTTGTGGTGTTGTTAAGGCAGGTTTTGTCATGGATAATTTTTCATTTCACCGTTCTTGACTTATTGTCGCAAAAATACGAGAACTTGGGTATCGATGTGTTTATCTACCTTATTCTCCCTTTCTAAACCCGATTGAGGAGATGTTTGCAAATTGGAAAGAATTGGCTCAAAGATCAGCTCCTACAAATTCATTTGATTTAATAAAATTGATTGAAGATATATCAATCAATATATATATGATTGTTTAGGTTTTTATAAACATATGATAAAATATTTGTAAAGATGTGAAGGAAAAGAATTGATCATGGATTAAAAAAATTTCGAAATAAATGTTGTTATTTGTCTAAATTTAATGAACATTTGAATAAATTAAATGAAAAACCCTGCAAGTTAATAAATATTTAAGAGATTTACCAATTATAAATTTAGTAATTATTTAATAAATAAAACATGTTAAATAAAAGAATTTTATAATGAAAATATTATATTTTAGGATAAAGGATCCATTAGGACTTATTGGCTGGAAGGAAAAATGCACACTTGAATGATTATATTTTTATTTAATAATATATTTATTTATTATATTTAAAATGACAAAACCTGTATAATCAAACTCTATACTTTGTCTTGATATTGTTATATTTAACCATAATAATATAACTAATAGGCCTCCGATTCCAATGTTGTGATTTACCTAAGAGATTTTTATTCTATTAATTAATTTTTATTTTTTATTTTTAATTAAATTTTATTCTATAAATATCAAAAGTTTTAACGATAGCACTTAACGATAGCACTTAACGATAGCACTTAACGATAGCACTTAACATTATTATTAATAAAATGACGTCATTATATATCTTAACTTTTTATTAATAAAATTAAAAATAAGGATTGAAAAATCAGTTGTGACCTCAAGATAACATATATAAATGTAAGGCTAATTAACTTTGAGTCTATAATCCTCGGTAAAGCAGAAGACAATTATTAATTTCTACAAACTTAAAAATGTTTGAAATGATTTCATTATCAAAATTCACAGTTTTGTACTTAATCTTAAGCATAGAGACAATTATCTTTACGAAATAACCTTCCAATGTTTTAGCTTCAATCCTCTGCTCGTCATCATTTGATAATATTTTTCTTTTCTTCCTTGTTTCCTTTTTAATTTTTTCACTAGAGAATTGATCATATTTCAAGTATAAAAAATTATAAATTAAAAAAGACTTGTATAGCGTCCTCTTCTTAAACCTTCAACGTGTCACTTTTTATTCACAGATAGTAACGGGTGTTCACTTGAAATTTGAAATAGTTGAAAATTTACATTTGATTACAAATGCTTTGTAGAATTTAGTGGTTACGTTTTAGTTATATTGATAAATAAGCATCGATTTATTATAATACACTTTCTAGACATTTCTCTTGGCTACGTTAATAAAATTTTGAAAGAAGAGGGCATCTCAGCCTATCAGAAGCAAAAGAAGTCTCATACAACTGAGAAGCAAATTGTGTCTCAGAAGCTGCGGATCTGTCGCCTCTATGCAAAGGTTTTATCAATGGGTGACGGAAACCCCAGTTTTCTTGTTGATGATGAGAGTTACTTTACTCTATCTCATCACAGTATAGCTGTTAACCAGTATTATTATTCAACATCAAGAAACAAAGCTAGCGGTGATGTGAAGTTTTATTCACACATTAAATTTGAGCCGAAAGTTCTGGTTTGGATTTCTATGAGTGATGCTGGAATTTCGCAACCATTCATTTGTCATTCAAATCTTGCTGTCAATAAAAAAATTTATTCTCAGAAATGCGTTCGCCAGCGCCTTTTTCCATTTCTGGACGCCAACTACATATTTTTCATAATTGCTACATTTGAAGATCTTAAAATCAATTTTGCACCAAAGAATATGAATCCTCCATGCTTATCGCACTTGCGATCCATTGAAGACTTTTGATCTATCCTAAGATATAAAGTTTACCAACACAATTGGCAAGCAAAAGATCTGGATCAACTCAAAAGAAGGATTAAATACTGTTTGAAAAAGTTAGATTTCACTGCTGTACGTGCCATGATGAGAGATATGAAAGTTAAGTTGAGAAAGGCTAGAGCCAATGGTGCTGATTCTTTACTTCATTGACATTTTCTAATTCTCTGATGTCTACTGTTTAATTTGTGTTGAAATAAATTTTTTGTAACTCGATTATTTAACTTTTATAACATCATTCCAAATTTAAAGTAAACACCTGTTATACTATTAGTAGTTCCTTTTGGTAAGAAGAATGTATTTACTAATTCTTTCAATGTTTTCCCATCAGTGTAATTTCCAATTATCAGTTTCCTGATATTACCAGTTATCTTATTTCTCTTAACAAACTGCCATTTTTTTGCATTATCATAATAATTATCAGACTAATTTTCATCATACCATTATGCTATTATATCAAGCGATTAGTTTTAGTGAGTCTTTAGGATCAAAAGGATGAATTAAATGATTTTTTATATTTTTCCCGTACCTATCACACAGTAGGCAGTTGCCGACTTATCGAACATAAGGTATAAAGACATAAACTTTTACTAGTCAAGTTTTCAAAGCAGTGTTTGTCAGCACCATCCCAGGTGTACTATTAGATATTAATGGTGATCATAATTTTCTCAACCGTTTTGATAGATACATTTGTTTCTATTTTGAATTATGGTGCTCTGGTTGACATGTAACCTTCTTGTCAATTCTACAGTCGATTGAGTATAATCCTCTTTCAAAAGTGCTTTCAAGTCATCCAAACTCATTTCATATAGCTGCCCAATACGTTCTTTATCGTTCAAATCAAAATCATGGATTTGAAGCATCGAAACCGTTTACGACATAAGCTCTCAGCTCCTGCTCAATCATAATATGTATTGTAAATAATCCGAGTTGCTTCGGCTGATGTTTTGCTCTGATTAAACAAAAACAATATACAGTGGCATAATTGCATTTTATCTACTTCCATTATAAGTTCTGCAAATGAATTGGTAAACTTAAATTAATTATCAGATTAATGATATAAATATAATCAATATTGACTTAAACAAAATACAAATTTTAGCTATATTATTATTAATATTACTTAAATTCCACATATATGTAAATCAGCGATGTGAACTTGTGTATATGCCTAACAAATAAAACTTGACTCTTTTAAATCATGCAGTCATCTATTTAGAAATTGACTTACATTAATAAGATGATTTAAAATATGAATTTGGAAATTTGCCACTTATTATTAAATAATTAAAGTAACCTTATGAAAGGCAAAACTGAATGATTTTATAAAAAATATTTTAAATCTAAATGTTATCTGTATTATGTTATATAATGAACTCAAATCACAGCTTGTAAACTTTTTAAACGATAACATTTAGAACTATTTTGTAAAGAACATTTTTTGAATGAAAGATGACATAAGATCATTAGCAAAAATGGCCAATACTTTACTGAATAAAATTGTTTATTCTTTATAAAATTATCTTTATCTTTGTCCAAAAATACGCAATTACCTAGCTACCTATCCATTATTTTAATTAAATAGAAATATATTAATAATTATTTTATAAATATATATAATTTATTTAAATATAGTTTATTACTTAGATTCTATTATGAAATTGAAAAAATAATATTAATCCATTTAGAATAAAAAAACGTTTAAAAATTGATAATTGAATAATAAATTTCGCGATGTGATTGGCTTCGGTTACGTTTAAAAGTGAGAGTTAAAGAAAAAATATAAAAAATGAAGTTCAATAAAAACAATAAAGTTTTTAGTGAAGCAACTCTGAGAAATAGTTCTAATTTGTCTTACTTTTGGACAACGAATAAAAATGATATTGATCCGGAAATAAAGACATTATTAGACCAAAGTCGATCAAGCCATATTATTGAATTTTTGAAATGTTTTTTTGTGGCCCTGATACCGTTAGTCATAACAATTGCTTTCATAACAGTATTTACAACGAAAAGCTTTGAAAAGATCCATGGCTCGTACCAGTCGACATGTCAAATTAATCGTGAGTTCAAAAAATAAATAATTATTCATAAAAAAATAATATTGATTTTTAAATTTTTTAGGAAAAATTATATTTTTAAAAAAATCATTTAATTTTTCCTTGTTATATCTAAAATTTGTATAATTTCTTGATAATTATTATTTTAAGAAAAGATTACATTAAAAGATTACGAATTTCTAAAAAATATGAATGAATTAGTTAAATTTAAATAAATGTTAAATATTATTATGATTTTTAAAATGTTAAATCTCACTAATAATACATCTCTGACATGAAGTATTAGTGAAGTATATTTTATTTTATTTTATTAACATCTTTTTCCATTTCTACATTTCTTGTTATAAATTAACGATTTATTATGTTTTTCTTAATTATATTTATTTTATTCCTTACAGAGGCCATGGAGATAATTGCAGCTGTCCAAGCTCTTCAGGTGGAAAGAGGTTTGTCTACTCAATTTATAGCATCAAATCGATCAATTGATTCTCAAAGTATGCTAACTTCCCGGAATGACACTAACCTAAAATTTACATTAATAAAAAAATGGATCAATGAATCATATTTTACTAATTTTTACAATCTAACTGTTATACGTGCGTCAACGGATTTAATAAATATTTTGAATAGGTATAGAAATCAAATTGATGACAAGTACTTTACGTTAAAAAGAAATCAGAGAAATAAATAAATGTTTTAATTTATTTTTAGAAATTTCAATCTTTCCATTATTAATAATATCAATTATTACACCACCCTTCATGAAAGTTTTATAAACTTCATATCTGATATGGATTTGGGAGATTATTTTAAGAACTGGCAGTACTTAATTGGACTCAGTAATCTTGTAATGATCACAGATACCCTTGGTATCCAAAGAGCTTTAGGTAGCGCATTATTTATGAATTGTGATCTTATTTCTGACCTGAAATCTGTAAGTTCTTTTCATTAAAATAATTTATTAATTAAATTTTTATTAATAAAAGTTAAAAGTGCTTATGTTATAACTGAAAATTTTACGTATACTTTTATTAATAATTATTTATATCTTTATATTTTTATAAATATGAATAGACTTTGTGGGTGTTGTATAAAACCAAAATTTAACACGATTACAAGAAGTTTCTAGACATATAATCCCAAGAAAAAATCCCCTCGGAATAAAATACCTGAAGTATAAAAATACCATTCATAGTGAAAGGAGATTCATTGTTAGACCTTATATCTTCATATGTTCACATGGAAGTATAAGTATTTAAATTTAAAATTAAATTGATAATAGTGTTAAGTTCCTAAAAGTGACTGAATTTAGGTTACAAATAACGATAATGGTCTTTTAGGTATATATAAGCGTATATGACTATCAGAAGGATTTATGAAGTGTAATTCGGAACCGTAAATAAAAAAGGATAAATGAAAACAAATCGAATCGAATACAAATATTTTTATTTGCAAAAATGTGATTTTACAAGGGGGGTTTAAATGAGAATCATTAAATCCTTTCAAAGTTATCCTGTAACATGTGGAAAAGCCCTGAGATGATTTACCAACTCTAACTGTTGTGTAAATCACAAACCAAAAGAAAAGTATGGAGAATGTAAAAACAAAAAATGAAGGTAATACTATTCAACAGTGATTACCGGAAAATTGTGGATTTTAAGATAATTTAAAATGGTCTGTGCAAACTATAATAATTTACTAAATGTAATAAATAATGAGTTAAATAATAATAATGAAAAATATTAATAATAATAATAATATTAATAATAATAATAATAATAATAATAATAATTAATAGAATTTACTGCTTGCAAGGACATATAATATTTGTGGCTAAAGGAATTAGAATTTTGTAGTTGAAGTTTGAAATTGGAAATGTTGACTGAGGTTCAGTATTAGATTGTTGTCTCAGAATTCGTCTCTGGATTTGCATTTGAATTTATCTTTGAATTTATCTGTCTTTGAATTCGTCTGTCAATTTTGTCTGCGAAGGTTTTGTATCACTTGGTCTTAAATAGTTTTGTTTCGAATTGTTGACAGGAACTGAATTGTTATTGTCGTCACAGCTGATGATTGTATTGTTTTTGTACCAAATTTTATTTTTATGTTTTTGATTTCAAGCTGACCTTTTATATTGTATTTTCTAAGTTTATTCCTATTTTTGTATTTCAAATTTTTCCTTTTTTAGTTTTTTGGGTATAAATTATTTTCATATTTATATTTGTATCACATTTTTTGCTAGATTTTTATTTTTAGAAACCTAGTCTTTTCTATTTTTAATTTTATATATAATTGTTTGTTTTCTATATATTTTCTTTAATTAGTAATTATTAATAGTAATAATAATAATAATAATTGTTGTCTCAATTTTATTCTTTTTTAGAGATTCTCATTTTTTACAATTGAACAAAGATAAAATTACTTTTAATACTTTTATTAAAATCAAATCAAAATCAAAAATTGTCACGATTAAATTTTTTTTTATTGTCAAATTTTTTAATTTCTCTTGAGTCTCCACAATAGAACAAATGAAGTCACGAATCATCTTAACGTACCATAAAACTAAGTCCCTATTTTTAGTTAGTATTATATATTAGACTATTTCACGCAAAATGAGGAATGATGACCTTCAAATCATTAGTATCAATATACAGTCGGCGCTCAGTTATTTGAACGCTTAGTTATTTGAACTTTCAGTTATTTGAATAATTTTTTGAAAAATT
>JBBMKC010111139.1:0-16440 GCA_037834085.1 Bipalium vagum
GTTCATATTATTTTTTAATATGAACATTTGAAAAAATTGGAACGCTCGTGTTCATATTGAACAGGGTTGACTGTAATTGCAAAACAGCTGCTAGGTAAATATTATTGCTTTTGTTATATTTAAAACCTTGGTAATTCGTATTCCAATTACATAAGAATTATTTAAAATTATCATTAATTTTCAATAATCACCAGTCTCTTGCAACTAGGATTATTCTTCTTTTCTTAAATCTTTTTATATTTTATTTTTTATTACAATTTACACAGTGGTTAGGGCTGGTAAATTGTTACAGGTGTTTACAACAGCTTACAAGGTAACTTTAAAAGGATTCCTTTAACCCTTAGAGGTTTTTATTCAATCAAATTGTACTATTTTATTTGATATATTTTTGTCAATAAAGGTATTCCATTTTTTCTAAATTTTTGGTTTGATTTTACCTTGTTCAATATTTACTAGTTTTTCACTATTAGGTCAAACTACATCCCATAAATCCTTCTGATCAATAGACACATTGTTAAGTTACCTAAAGTCCCGAATCGATATTCTTAACCAAATTTATTAATTTTTATTCATTTTCTAGAAAAAAACAAAGAAAAAAATATATTTGTTTCTTTCTAATTAAAATTAAAGTGAAATATGAATATTAATTATGTATTCCAAACTTAATGTTTATAAAATTCATTTTAATTCTGTCAAATAAAGCAACTTACAATTTACAAAACCCCAAATTTTCAAATTAAAATCTTTTATAAAAAAATTTGAAATATTTAACTTTTTCATCATAAGCTGTAAAATTTTGATACGATCAAAATGATTTTAGATTCATTAGAAAGGCAACGAAATCTTAGATATAGTTTTATTTTAAATTTTATATCTAAAAAGCTTTTATTTTCTCTTAAAATTGATAAAAAATATTAACTAATCTGATGTATGTTTTCAATTTAAATTAAAAATGGTAAGTTTTTATGTTTTTTTATGCCAAAAGCACAAGTGTCTATCTGAGATGATTGTTTCAAAAAATTTTTTCAGAGTTCTAGACAGATTATAATGACACAACTAAAATTAAAAAGAAAATTAATATTTATTACAGTTATATTCTTGTGTAGTCATTTTTAAATAAGAATTCAAAGACGAAGCAATAATAATAATATATTTCGTTAAATCCGATTAACCAAACAAACTTTTCAAACTTGGACCGGACCTTTTATTAAAATTAAATTATTTACTTTTTTTAAAATTAACCAACATTTATTTAAAAATTTAAAAAACAAAATTTTAATTTTTAAAAACTTTAAATTAAAAACATTCATTAATTGTTAATCATAGCGTGAGGTTCTTATTTAAAAAAATTCAAACAAACTAATTCGTCGAATCACTTCTTATAATTACAATTTTTACAAAAAATTCCGATTAAATTTAATTAATTAAAATATAATAAAACATGATAAAATGTAAAATAACATAATAAACGTAAAAAAATTTATTTATATGTCTTTATTATGTTAATTCTCTTGATTCATTCTTTGATAAGTAAAATTAATATATAAATTTAAGAGATTTTTCCAAACACCTTAAATGAAGTTTCATATTTCTGATAATCAAAGAGGCAATGATTTCGTGTAGCTATATGTGTGGTGCCCTCAATAAGTATTGTCACTCGCTTAAAAAATATAATATAAACTAAATTAAATTATTACATAACATTTTTATTTATATAATCAAATTAATATCAATTTGGTTAATGACATTAACTTATGTTTTCATTTAAAGACGAAAGTTTTGAAATTGGTCTTGAAGAAGTTATTATATATTTTTTAGGCTCGCTCAGTGTAGAAAAGTAATTTTATTTTTTATGTTAATGTTTCACTATTTTATTTTATATATATTTTTAATAATTATTTTACTTATTATTTGTTAAAATATATTCTAAAAATATTTATTGTCAATAAATTCCCTAAAATTTATTTTAAAAATCTGTTTTCAAAAAATTCGGTTCAACGGTGCTTTTTAAAATGCTTTTTTAATTTAAGAATAATAAAATAATTTTCTAAGTTTTACTTTTTATTACTTTTCATTGATTAATATGTTAAAATAACTTCGGACAAATTATTAAAAAGAGAATTTATCCAGCTTTAAAACAAGTTTCAATAAATAAGGCTGAAAGCTTCTCTTTTAATAAATAATTAAACATAAGATTAAAAATTCAGCACTTTAATTCAAAAGAAACGTTCGTAAGATGAAGTTAAATTTATAAATTAATTAATTTTAATTAAAAAAATTTTCAAATGTTTTTCTATTTATTTTTATTAAAATAGATAAAATATATAATTTGTTAAAATAGGATAAATATTTTAAAAAAGGTAATATTTTTAAATTAAAAAAGCATTTTAAAAAGAACCGTTGAACCGAATTTTTTGAAAACAGATTTTTAAAATAAATGCTATTTTTAGGGAATTTATTGACAATAAATGTTTTCAGAATATATTTTAATATATTAATCAATAAAAAAATAAAAATTATTTTACATTTAAATGTTAAACAGATTTTAATCGAGGTTGTGAAATTATAACAGATGAGAACTATTAATTTATTAATTGTATATTTTGTAGTTACAGAATAAATTTAAATCCTTTTTCGTCGTATTTATTTCTCATTTATTAATTTTTTTATTTATTTTTTAGAATTTATTTTATTTTGTAAACAGATTATAAAATAATATAAATTTCAAAATAAAAAAAGTTTGAAAATACGAACGGCACTTTTTAAAATAGTACTCTATAATCGAATATATTTTACATATCGAACTACCTAGGTCAGATTATGTTTTAAATCATTACTTTTCAAGGTCAAGAGTAATGCTTACTTAAATTGCGCTTATATACCTGTTTAAGATAAGAGAAATGTTATGCTGTTATTTTGGACGAATTAAATCTGACAACCCTAGTGTGACGGGGTTGTCAGATTTAATTTGTCCGTTATTTTTTTATGAAAATCAGGTATTAATATAATACCACATAAAAATACGAAGATACATTTTCAGCTTTATTTAATATTAAACTTCATAAATTTCATTTTTGTTATTTTGATCTTAAGGTATACATTTTTCTTAGATCGGATTTTCAAATTATTCATATCTATTAACGTTGGTTGGCAGTATATGCGACATATTTGCCTGAGAGGCAGAATATTTAAATTGACAAAATATTCTGTGCATTATTGTTTTTCTGTGGGAGTCAAAGAGAAAAAGAAAATAGAATAATAAAATTAAAAAAGAATAATATCAACATTCAATTCAACCCCAAAACCCTCAAATTCACTTTAACCCCCAAATTCCTCAAATCCATTAAAAACATTATTTAGTGATCGAATTGGTAATTTTATGAATCAATTGATCATATTGTTTTATTTTACAGTGTGACAAATTTTAAATTAAAAACATATTTTTATTAACAAATAATAAGTAAAATAATTATTAAAATATATGTATATAATTAAATAATGAAACATTAACATAAAAAATAAAATTACTTTTCTACACTGAGCGAGCCTAAAAAATATATAATAACTTCTTCAAGACCAATTTCAAAACTTTCGTCTTTAAATGAAGACATAAGTTAATGTCATAAACCAAATTGATATTAATTTGATTGTAAGAGTTTGGTTCGACGCTTAGTGCGAGATCTAATCTCGAAAATATAAAAATGCTAACTCTATTAATATAGGTTTGAACTGGGCTAACCAACTACGTCAAAGGTATTGTAACAAATAGGTGTTCTAAGATACGAGTTGTCTAATTAAACTAACTAAAATGACACGTTTTTTGTTACAAAAATATATTTTGTAAAACAAATACAACTCATCACAATTATAATATTAATTAATTAAAGTCTTCTTGGTTTTATGATAACCGAAGAAGCCCTGATGTCAAAAATGCGTATTCTGTCGCCTAGAGCGAAGCAGAATCGAATTGCCAGAAAAAAAACAGAAATAAGAAGATATAATAAAAAGACATATTGTAGAGTATCTGCTTTGAATACGTTAATGATTATTTAATTAATATGATTTTTCTCAAAAGAGATCGATGTTTTAAATAGCCGAGGCATATTTATTACCTTTTATTAGTGGAAAATAAAACTTTCCATTAATAGAATAATATGGGGTTTTTTCCTGTTTTAGGAAAGTTCTTATATTATAGAACTTACTAAATATAGCATCCACATATTAATATTTTTTCATATTAATGTATTTTTAGTAAGTTTTATTTTCTAATTTATTATTATTCATTATTACTCATTATAATTATTTTTATCAATTTTGTGGGTTAAGTTTTAATTAACTTCAACCCACAATTTATATTATTATTTTTTTATTTATTTATATTAATTAAAAACGAATATATAATTTAATTATTATTATTTTTTATAAAATATAAAATGACATAAAAAGAGTCAAAATATAACAGAAAGTAAGCCTAACAAGGCTTTTTCATGCACAAGTTTAAAATCAAAATGTTTATTAATTGTCTTTGGAGAATCATCCTCCATAAGCTCTTGCTCTGGCTGTAGAGATTCCGACTCCTTTGCGGGCTTTGAATTTGAGTTGATTGGTGCTGGGACCTCATTTTCTATGGATCCCAACATGATTATATAAATAAAAATATTGTGTAAAAATTTAATTTAATTTATATTATATTTTCTAAGCGAGTGACAAAACTTATTGGGGGCACCACACATATAGCTACACGAAATCATTGCCTTATTGACTATCAGAAATATGAAACTTCATTTAAGGTATTTAGAAAAATCTTTTAAATTTATATATTAATTTTACTTATCAAAGAATGACTCAAGAGAATTAACATATAAAAATGATACATTAATAATATTCTTTTAATCATTTTGTAAATATGTCTTAGATTTTGCATAAACTCTGATATTTTGCCAAAAATAAATTTAATCCTTTTGATTTCCATGTCAGTGTAATAACTGTAGGTCTCTAATATATTAATTTACTTATAAGGAAATATTGAGTTATGCAAATATTTTACTTCGAAAAATGGATGGATTTACAAGAGCTTATTATACTTGGAAATTAAATTTTTGTTAGAGATTTTGTTTATTTAAATAAAATAATATTAATTGCATTGAAAAAATAATTCTAGTTATAATAAATAATTTAATAAAATAATAATAATAATAATAGTAAATATCCGATTGCATTATATTTTCTTTAAATTTTGAACCATCTAATTATTTATTAATGTGAATTACCTAAATATTAAAATAAAAGTTTATAAAAACATATATATTATGAGTGACGAATAAAATTATTAAAAAACTATATGTTATTATATTTATGTCATATTTCTAGAATAATAATTCATAATTATTATTATATTTTAAGGTTTTTAAATTAATTTCCTGTAGATTCTAACTTAGAATTTTATTTCATTAAATTTATTTACAAAGTTTTCTGTCTTGTAATTCATTTTGTCATTATTTATCCAGTTTCTTGACTTATTTTCTGCTTTATCATTCTAAAACTTAATTAATTTTAATCTTATCAAATTTTATTTTAGAAGTATTTTCAGAACTCTGATTTGACTTTTAAAATTTTTAGCTACATACAAATAAATAAAAATACATAAATACATATTATAATAATTTATAATTATATTATAATATTAGGTGAATGCATAAGTATTAAACCATGTTTAATCATTGTTTAAGTAAATCAACAAATAATCAAAACATCCAGTTAATTAAAATTTTGGTATATTTTCTTTATATATTTTTTCTGGGATATTTACGTTAAAAAATAAATATTTAACTTTAATTGTTATAGAATATCAAAAGTTTTGGGATTTAGAAATGAGTGACGAAAATATTTACTATCGATATTGTATCAGATATGAATTTCAGAAGTGAAATTGTGCTTCAGCAGTGTCTAAATCATATTTTAGGAGAGTAGGCTATTTCGTATAGTAGATATAAATATTGATATCACCGATTTAAAGACGGAAAATTTGATGCAAACAATCTACAATGAACTGGTGTTCCACGAATATTGTATCCTCAGAGATTGCAGAGCTACTCTGTGAGAATAAAGCCCAAACATAAGAAGAACTTGCAAAACAGGTTGGAGTCGATCAAGAAACTGTTAGCAGGCAGTTACATAAATTAGTAAAAAATCAAAAGTTTGAAAAGTTGGTGCCAAATGAACTCAGAAATCAATATTTCGTGACGTTTAACAGCATGCTCGTCGCTTCTTGATAGGCAAAGAAAAAAGACTTTATGACTGATCGCCACTGGAGATGAAAAGTGAATTGCCTACGATAATCCAAAACGCATTCATTTCTGGGTAGACACCGATATGCCAGCAACTTTAACCGCAAAAGTAAACATTCACAGCAACAAATGCTCTTTGTATCTGGTGGAATATGAGAAGTTCAATTTATTATGATCTTCTCCAGATTGGCGAAACCATTAATTCAGAACGTTACAGTTTCCGAATGGTCTAATGCCTTTCCATTCCATAGTTGGTAAATTTACTTCAAATGATTTTGTAAATATGCTGCTGAAGTAGATTGTATCAGCTATAAAGTTGAACTTCGAAAGGAAAATTTTATTTCAACAAGACAATTATAGGATACACATTTCAAGATTGGTACAAGATTACCTAAAATATTCAAATATACAGACTAATCAGTGGCCATCTTTAAGTCCATATCTGAACATAGTGGAAGATGTCTGGAAGATGATATCAAATATGGTATATGATTGACCGCAATTTACCAATATGCGTGAGTTACAATTACGCGTAACAGACACTATCCATATAATAAACAATGAAAAAAGGCAAATTTTCATTGATTTATATGAATCACTAAGACCTTGATTTTGTAAAGTTCTATTGTCCAATTTACTGTAATAAAGGTGTACAAAATTTTTTTTATTTTCAATATTTACATATCTTAAGTTTATGTGTCTTAGAAACATTATTTAAAGATTAGATACTTAAAATTTTTTAACTAATGTATATTTTTATTTAACTATATGTCGATTTTGAACAATTTTACAATAGTAACTGTGCGAAAAAATTAGTGGAGATAATTTAAAAAATCATTAAAATATTTTATTAACTAAAAGTTTTATTAACAGTTAATAAATAGTTTTAGCTCCATTCAGACAAATTACTTCATATACTCGGTTTGGCATTATCCGAACTAATTATTGATGCTCATTATCAATCACTTCAGACCAATCTTTAATTATGGAATTTGTAAGTTTCAAATTGCGAGCAAGCCCCACAAATTCTCTATTGGATTATAGTGGTCATGGAAGAATATTGATTTTTTGGCTATTTATTATGAAATTTTGACTTAAGCTCTATGAATTGGTGCATTATCTTGTTGACAAATTCATTCTGGGCCCCCATACGTCTCAGCAATATTAATTATATGATTTTTAAAAGATACTTAGGTATCCTTTAGCATTTAGTTTCCTCTCAACAAAACAAATATCACTCTGATCACTTCAACCAAAAGCTGATCAAATCATGACATTACCACCACTTTGAGGTCTTCATTTCGTAAATCGTTCCAGTAATAAGAAAGACCACCAGGACCATTCAAATTAACCTTTTTTTCATCCGACCATACCAACTTCTTCCACTCGTCATTCCATGTCATCTGGTCTCTTGCCGATTTTAATCTGGCTTGTTTGTGAATATTGGTTAAAGGAGGTGATTTCTTTTTTCATTTTTTCATATGATTCCCTGGCCGTTGTATTACACGATTCACATCCATCAAGGTATTCCTATATTAAGATCGGCTGCAATCTGGCAACTGGAGATGATTTTGTTACTGGCGTCCCTTTTTTGTTCCTTTCGATTCAAGACTTTGATTTTCATTGAATATTTCAAGAAATTGGTGACTGCCTTTTTTGACCGATTATTTATTTCTGAAATTTGACGATGACTACATTCATCCTTAGAAAATTTAAAAATTGTTTCTTTTTCTTCCGAATTTAATAAATATCTATAAAATAATCAATAAAAATATATGTATATAACTCTTAATATAAAAATAGGCTTAATTATAGAAGATGGTCTTATAATTACGTAACACGCTGTATTTTGACAGTCACCTTACTTTTTGAACACTTCCAAACTTTTATCTCCGTTACTTAACTCAGATAATCATAATAATCAATAATTAATTGTTACAACTAAATCAATTTAATTACTCCAAAGAACTAATATATTTAAACTACATAAAATAAATTTATTGCCAGTTTTTCACTAATATGTAAAGAGTGATATTTAGAATAAGAATAAATACTTATCTTTATAATTGCAACTTACAGAAAAATAATGGAACTGAAAGAATAGAATATTTACAAAAATCTGTAGTTAATATTTTTAACAACTACAGAAAATAAAGCGAAGAGATTTATGAAATATACATTAGCAAATATGGAAAGATTGACTTTTACGAGATAAAATATAAAGCATAAAATATATAAATAATAAAAAATATTTATCAATTTTTGCATTTCTTTCGGGTTTTTTGGAACAAAAAAATATTTGTAAAATTTTATTAAAACTTAATCAATATAAATTAAATAATTTAATTTTCTCTCTCAGTTGGAATCTTTCCAGACTGTATTTTGTTTTTCTCACATTCAATTAATTTCAATTTAACTTAATTTTTAGAAGACCTATAAGAGTAATGATGAAAAAATATAAATCGATATTTAAGGAAATGTTGAAACTTGAATAATAGTTTTCATAATGGATATTTGTGGAAACATAAAATATACATTATTTGAAAGTCATTTATTTAATAAAACCTATAGGGTGTTTCACTAGCAGCTACCGAATTTTATTGTTGAAAGTATATTTAAATTAAAAAAGCATCTAAAGCTTTATTTTAATATAAAAAGCAACTCCTCACAATTATTATACATATAAAAAAAATCGTTCAAATGACTGCAAAGACGTTTTTCAAAAGATCTTATCCTTTTCTCATAATTCTTGACCGTTTTCAACAAAGACAGTGAACAATAAAGTGAAAATAAATTGAAATCGGTGAAAATGTGGCTGGAACGAAAATCGATACCTTTTATCCCGGATTGGCCACCACAATCTCCCGATTTAAATCCGGTTGAATATATATGGAACTATATTGATAGAAGAATTCACTGAAAAGTAATTGGCAACAAAAAAGATCTATGGGAACTGATTAGATCAAAATGGGAAGTAATTCCACGAGAATTCATCAATAACCTGATTTGGAGTATAGCTACTCGTTTGAAGGAAGTAATCAAATTGCGAGGTGGATATACAAAATACTGAACATATTTTTTAATGTATTGCACTAGTACATACATATTGTGTAACATGCTGAAAACCGTTTCTGGTTATCTTTAAAATTGTTTGTTTTAAAGCAGCTTAAATACTAAATTGTTGAAAATTTTAAGGTGTTAACTTTTTCATGAACTTTTCTGTATGCATAAGCGTCTTATTTCTATCTTTATAAAATTAATGCAGGTGTAAATTGATATCTTCATTATTAACGTCTTTTCATTTAAAGATCATTGCAATGTACAAAATTATTAAAATCTCTTGGTTTTCAATCAATAAAAAAGGACATTTGTTTAGACAATTTATTAAGTAACATAAGTAATTTGAAATTGCAATCAAATTTTACCAAACCGTTGGATTTTAAAGGTCATTATAAATTTTAACATTATATTTTATAACACCTTGAATTAAATTCTATCATATTTAATATAATAAAATATATAATATTTGAATAATAATATTACTTTTAATTAAACTTTTAAAGTTATTTTATATTAAAATTTAATTATTAATAAACCACGACATTATAAATATAAAAAGATTTAAAATTAAAAATTTCTATGGTCGGAAAAATAAAGACTGTTTTTGTAATGCTTTTGTTAAGGTTAGATACTAAATCTAATTATGGCACTCATTAAGTTGGTACTTTAGGAACCAAGACATAAATGTTTACAAAAGCTACTTTAGAGAAAACGGAAGAACTCACCAAGTACTATCTTTTTGATGGCTGAGAACAAAAAAGATTTCGCAAGGTGGGTATTAGTTTTGTCATTAATTCTACATTTTCACTGTTTGCGAAATCAATGACTTGACGGGCTTCGTAATGAGCTGTTGTTTCCACGATAAAGAATAATTTACCGATCTCGGTAGTTCTCTAATTTTGGAAATCACCTGTTTGTAAGAACATTGTTGTGCTTTATTCAGCATTGACAGGTTACCATATATCTTATTAGACCGAAGAAACGGGTGATCCGTTTCTTTCCACAGCACTGTGAAGCCGAGAAACTTTTATTGGTTTCGATTCACCTTTAAAGATTCAAAAAAATGATTGCTGGTTATTTTCAGAATAGTAAGAATAGTAAGATAGTTTATTTATTAAAAATAATAAAATAAATAAACTACCACATAAATAAAATTAAAATTTTGAATTGGAATGACATTATTCCATTTCATAAAATAAAAGAATAAATAAATCGAAAATTGTAAAAATCTATATTAATAATGTGATAAATTAATAATAAATTGATTTTCTTTATCTATAATCTTTATTTTTATAAACCAAGTCTTATTATTTCTGTCAAGCAACAAATGTTTAACAAGCTATACAGCCCTAGACCCATTCCTTCACTCTAATTGGAAAATATTCGATAATAATAATTGATAATGTTAAAAAAAACCAGAATTAAATGAAGAAATATAAAGCCTCTTTACAATGTCTCAATCATCAAAATGAAAGTACCTTTTTAGCTTAACACAAAGCTTTTTTAAAATAATGTATTAATTAGCCTAATACCTCATAGTAATTTTCTGATTACTTTCCCAATATTTTTAATTTTCCAAAGTCAACTTGCCAAAAGAAAAAAATAAAATTACTTTAATTTTTTTCAAAATAAATCTACATCATAAATGTTTCTTTTCTCAAGGGAATTAATGTATAAAATCGATATTACAATAATCAAAAATAGTGAAATTTCAAAATACGAAAATAAAAGTATTTTATTAATAACATTAACGATAATCATTCTTTTTATATTTGCTTAGTAAAATTAATTCACGTCCACAGTGGATTATAAATCAGAAATTGTAATTTTTATTTATTATTATTATTATTATTATTATTATTATTATTATTATTATTATTATTATTATTATTATTATTATTCCATAAAAATTTCGAAAGAAACACTTCCTGATTTTGACTCAAAGTTAACATTGACATTAAGTGCTTCCATCCAACAGTCCACCATGATGATCACATTTCTAGTCAAGTTCAAAAATTTAATCCATATGAAAGGTTGACGGTAACTGGAAGTTTTTTTATATGGATAATATAAATGATGGATTTTTCCATATTCGTAATTACAATGAGACAGAGATGTATAATCGTAGTAACAGATAACTCCTACTAATTCATTGTCAGTGGAAGAGGCTCCTTTACATCTGATTTTAATATCATCGATCCCGTATGGTAAAGCAGGTACCCAACCATAAATTTTATTTATTTTAATTAACACACATGGTTGCAGGTCATTGTAACCGAATAATTTCTGAATTGTACATCCTTTGCCGAAATCTAAGTGAAAATAACAAGACTTTCTTACTCGGTTTGAAAAATGTCCTTGTTTCAAACAATCTTCAACGTGTGGACCTGTCTTGTGAGTTTCATAAAATTGAGTAAATCCGATCAGATCATGAAGAAATGACATGTAAGTATGACGCCTACCATGTTGAAACTTTAAAAGAGATGTCCTGGAATCGGGATTGGGAAGAAATGATAAGCTTGGAGTTGCATTAAGAATGCTTTTTCGACCCGTATTCGGTGGGTAATCACTGGAATAGTTTGTATAGAAACTGAAATAAAAAAGCATCACACTAAACAATACAAAACCAGGACAATGAATACAGATGACAAGTATTCTCAATTTACTCATGATCTCACAATGTCAAACGAACTGAAGTTTGGACTGAAGAAAGATTTTAATCGGTTCTTCTATTTATAATTATTCGATCTATAATTACTTCAAAATGATTTATTAAACCTTTTGTAGCCTATTAAATCAATCATAAACGGATATACTGTAATAAATTTATTTATTTTGATAGTATTGCTCAGAGGGGTCATTTTATTATTGTAGTCGTTTTCAGATTTGAATGTGGCATTTATCGAACCTTTTCTTTTTTTTCATTTTTCATATTAATTTTTTTTCTTTTTCCTATTTATTTTTTTAAATTAAAGTAAACTAAAATTCTTCAAAAAATAAAATTATATTTTTAAAATTGTGACCTAGAGGATAGAGAGGTAGAAAAGATAATTGATGGGAATATTGATTGCAATGAGGTCCAAGTCCACAACTTTGGTATTAGTGGATTTTTTTTTAATTTTCAGTTTTTTAAATTTACTTCTTTTTTGCTATTTTAAATATTTTATGATGAATTGAACGAAACCATGAACAATAAATTATAAAAAAATTTAATATAATAACGTTTATATCAAATGTGTATTTTGAATATTTTATGAATTTTCTCCTTGAAATATTATTAATAATAATATTATTATTACTATGGAAATGTTTATGTTTGAAAATTTAAATATTTTGCCTTTAGCGTGATTAAAAGAAATAAATTATTTACTTATTATTAGTTTTTAAATAACGATTTTTACTTCATAAAAATTCATAAGAAAAATTTATCAAACTGGTGAAAATAAAAAATATATATACATTATCATTGTAACCGTAGTTTGCTTTCGTTACTGCAAAGTAAATATGAACCTATTCATATAATAGTTTCATAACCAGGGTAGGACTTGCAAAATTAAAACTATGAAATTCGAAACTTATAAATATTATGATAGATATTTTTTCAATTTTTAATAACCCTTCTTTGGAAAAAAGGTTTTTTATAAAACAAATTAAGTTAACTTCTTTTAGATAAGTGAAAATTTTGATGTATTTTGCAATTTTATTAGAATAAAGATAAAAAAGCGAAAACATAAATGTTATTGTATTCGTATGATCTTTAAATCTACAGTGGTTTTAAACTTTTAGGTCAGCTAAAGTTAAAAGATTTCATTTATTTTAACTGTCAGATCCAAAAGAAAACAGTATAATTATGATTTTATTAAAACACTGGATTTATTCCGCTGGATTTTTTTATATTTCTAGAATTGGTTGTTTATGCTTTAGTATCACTAGAAGCATACGAGAGATTATTTTTAATCTATCCTTTGATTTAATGGAAGATAACACCCCTGGGGTTAATAATTGAATGACTATTTCGTGTATAATAATCCAATCTTTTCTCTTATCTTTGTACCAAAAAAATTTGACTGTCTATCTATTTTATTCAATTCTATTTATACTGTTTTTAATTAATAATATGTTTTTTTATTTAATATTATATAAATTTTATATAAAAAAAATAGTCTTAGTATTTTTAATTTTTACTTTTAATACTTTTTTACAGGACTTAGTTTTGGTACAGTTTTTCTGATATATATACTTAGAACTTTATAATAATAACACTCAAGTTAATAATATAATGCATGTTACAACCTGGCTCTGTATTTATTAGTTGGTGTAACAAAATCCGTAGGAACTACAATAGGCTTTATTGTTACTACGTTGCAGGATTATTGTCAATCAAAAATCCACAATTATTCAAATCCCAATAAATAATAAATTATCACGATAATTAAGAAAATAAATCGATTGTCAAATTCAAATGCTCAATGTTAAATCACTTGCAAAAATTCTTTCAAAGACGAAAAATGAATACTCTGTGATAACCGTCATCGATCACACTTGATAAAGGTGAAGCGCCAAAAACTTTCCAAAATCAAATTTGTATCCAAAGAAAACAATGATGACAATTTGGTGACAAAAATTTGGAGTAGGCCTGTACATTTTTGAAACACGAAAAATACTGCACTTAAGTTGACGAAATGCACAAAAAAATTGTAAGAGAAACGCCAGGCTCTAATGAAATGAATTGACCGATTTCAGAATACTTTTTAAAAAAATTTAATTAGAAGAATAATCTTTTAGAGATAAATATATTTTAAAAATAAAATTGAGAATGTTTAAGAGTGAAAATTTAATTAATTTTCCACTTTAGGCTTAGCGAAAATAATAACTTTTCAACTTAATTTGATAATATTCAAAATCAAAATTTAATAAAATGTTCGTTTGATTAAATTTCCCATTTGTTTATTAAAAATGTTTAGTTATTTATTAATTAATTTAAAATTAACTATTAATTAAATAATTTTCTAACAGAAATTATTTTATCATTTATACAGATTTATGAAAATTAGTTAATTAAAACAGGAAACGTGGATGATAGGTGTAAAACTAAATTATTATTTAAACTTCATTTCAATTTATTTTATTGTTGTGGCAGTTTGGTACAAAAACTTTAATATTTGTAAATCTGTTTAAATAATTAGAATATTTTCAAGGTCACATTATTTTTTAATTACTAGATAAGATATTTTTAATAATACATATCAATTTTAAATTTGATCACATAAGGAATTATTGTAAAAATAAATATTTTATCTTTATTATCAAAAAGTTTTTCCGTTAAAAATAGACTAATACTTATGCATACACCTAATATAATAAAATAAAAGTAGTTAATATATATTAAATTATTTTAAAAATAATATATAATTTAAATGAATATTAAAATTTTACTAATTTAATATAATAAATATAGCATAATTTTGATATATTATTCAATAATGCTCTGATTCCTCCCTGTAACCCTTAGTTAAAAAATAAGATTATAATACAATTTTTTTTATAAAAATGTTTCAAGAAATTTCAATTTAAAAATAAAATAATAATTATCATAATAAATAAAAAAATAATGAAAACTTATTCATCTAAATATGCGTAATCGTTAAAAAATATGTATTCCCTGGATATTCTAAATGAAAGTAGCTCCTCGCTTCATCGTATCACATTCTTCATGTTTAACAGCGTTCATTGGATCTCTTTTTTTATCATTTACTTTATTCTACCTTATTATCGAATTCATAAGCAGATTCAGTTGAGACTATTTCATTTCCTTAATTTTTCTCATAACCTTTTAGTACGTGGGATGACTATTTGAAAGAAAAATATTGTCTAACTTTGTCTTGAAAATCTTCTTCTCTCGTTTATTAAAAATTGTCGTCACAAAAATCTAATATTATTTCTATAAATTATTAATATGGGATAATCATTATTAAAATAATTGTAACACATCTTTCACGGAGATTACATATAATGATAAGCTGTCATGTGGAAATTATTACCAAACCTGGCTGGAAAGAGAGTTCTTGTCTTTTGATAACACTTGTGATATGTGATCACATTCCACTCCAAAATATAATTTAACTTGTAATTAGTAACTTTGAGAAAATAATATTTATCAATATCTTAAGACATGGTGGTGAAAAGGGTTTCTTGAAAACAACATTTATAAATATAATGGTGAAATGAAACTGTAAAAAATTCCAATAGTGAGTTTTTTCAATAACTGCGACGGGTTGAATAGAAAACCCATTTGAAGATTAGGATATTGTTTTTGTATATTTTTCAATTAAAATCAGGGAGGAATTAAAAAAAAATAATTTATCCGAAGGTGTTGAAAAAGAATTCGTATATATTACCCAGAAAATAATACGTTATTGTGTATTTAGCGTTTCTAGTTTAATAACATAATAAATTAAAATTTAGAAAAAGTGAAGTTGATTTTGTCAATTTAAAGACATAAACTATCGAAATACCTTCAGGGAAATTCCTTCATTAAACATTGGAAATATTATCATATTAGATCGACATTTTGAAAATGTCTTCGGTGAATTAAAACTGACAGCAGAGCTATATCCAGATGGAACAAAAATTAATAAATTAATAAGACGAAGAGGGATTAATTCAATATACTTGATTGTGGTTTAAGATAATGGGGCATGGAGATAAAAATTATGTGATAATTACTTTAACTACATTTATGGTAATTAATAACTTCCGTGTTTCATTTCTATAGACGGGTCCACAAAAGATGTCATTTTAAAAAACCAAATATTTTTAACAAACAAAAATAAATATATCATTGCTATGCATTTTTGTGTCGGTAACATTTTTTTAAAAAACGACATTTTCATGGACTCTTCTATAATATTTATTCTAATTCTTCTTAATTTTTTAAATTGAATATTTATTTATTATATATATACATTGCGTGTAAAAAGTCTGTTCACCCCCTATAAAAAATACTAATTTTAATGGAAAAGAATATTTTAAACAACGAAATTTATTAAATGAACAAGTCTTAATATTGAATAGGATATCCCTTTGATTTCTT
>JBBMKC010111250.1:0-16436 GCA_037834085.1 Bipalium vagum
TTCTCAATTCATTTAATTAATCGAACGCAACCTCAAGCAACCTTCAACCGTTGAGACCTAAGATACATTTACGCTCCAAACTATAACATCTTTTTGTCCATCAACTTAGGATCTTAACAAGTGCCTTGTCCGTACAAGCACAGGTTGACTCTTTTTATGAAATTTTTTATGACATTTTTGGATTGGTCCTTGGAAATTTCAGTCATCCTGCTTCGCATTTCTTCTTTTAGCTCATTAATGGTTTGGGGTTTGTTGACGTATACCTTATCTTTAAGATAACCCCAAAAAAAGTAGTCTAGCGGCGTCAAGTCACACGACCTTGGAGGCCAATTCACATCACCTCACTTCGAGATAAGACGAATATTAAATTTTGTTCGCAATAACTGCATGTTTCCTTGGCAGAGTGACATGTTGCACCGTCTTGTTGAAACCAGATGCCATCCACATCCATACCATCAGTTTCATGCAATAGAAAGTTCGAAATCATCTAACAAAGTCGAATACCACTCCTTGTCCACTTTCATTTTCAAAAAAGTCCTCCAGCCCAAATTCCACACCAGACCGTAATCAACCCAGGATACATTGGAAGTCCAAAGATCGCTTTTGGATTTTCCGAACCCCAAATTCAACAATTTTGTCTATTGACATGGCTATAAAAATGCACCTCATCGCTAAAGATGATTTTTTTCGAAAATTATTCATCATGCTATTTATGTTTTAAAACCCAACTTGCAAAACTCTTGACGGCTTTCATGATCATGTGGTTTCAATGCTTGTGCCAATTGGATCTTGTAAGCATGCAAATGTAGGTCTTCCTTTAAAATTCGTTGAAGAGAACTTTTGGAATTCCAATTTGTTGACTGCGAATAGCAATTGATGTGAAACCATTTTTTTGGACACTGACTTACAGAGGCTATAATTTCAGTCGTATGAGAAGTACAAATATGGCCATAGAATTCTTCGTTACAAACGGAATCACTTAATTCAAATTTCTTTATTAAATTTACTACGGTGTTGTGACAAGGTGCATCACGATGACCAAAAGCAGTTCTGCATTTTCGAATTGTTTCTGCAGAACATGACCCATTTTGATAATGAATTTCAACAATTTGTATGCGTTACTGGATTGTATAATTTTTCATTTTGAAATATCAATATTTATAGATATTATTAAAACAAATATATATACGATGGTATTTTTGCCATAAAAATTATAGCCAATGAGTCCTTTATGAATGACCCTATATTCTCATCATTTCAATGAAACAAAAAAATAATTTAAATAAGCATAAAGTACCATTTGTGCCAAAAGAGGTCAATCCATATGTTTCAGAAGCTCGGCCAATAAAAATCTTTTTGGTTTATTTAGTATATTTTAGAGGTTGACAAGATAAAAATCGACAACAAATTACTAAATCAAAATCACAATTGAAGAAAGTTGATTTGAATGCTATACAAACCATAATGAGAGGTTTTCGTGGAAAATTACGCAAAATTGAAGATAAAGGAATTTTATTTATTTTTGTATATATACAGTTTTGTTCGTTCTCTCATTGCATTGTTGTATTCAAGAAATAATTAAATAAATATAAAATGTAACTTATGAAGATCCGTTTAATTTTCTGACCAAAATTTTTCGATCACTATTAAAAATTGATTTTGTGTTCATTTGTGATAAAAGATATACTTAAAAGCAATTGAATTAGAAAAAACATCCAAAACCTTTTATCTTTTAAGTTTCAGTTCTAGGAACTTAATACAATTATATTTGTTTTCCTCAGCCTATTTATTTGAAATTAATATCAGAGTATTGATGAATCCAGTGTCGACAGTCAAGTCTAACCATTATTAACAGTATCAACGCTATCGTCGAAAGATCAACAATAAACAAAACTAATCAAAAGCTTATCCTGAAATATCTCTACATATTAACCAATATTGGAAACTGTTTAATTAAACTTCAGCCAATCAAATGTGAACAATCAATTAATAATTTAATTTCCCCAATTAAGAAATTACGAGTTTGTTCAGCCGACTGAATAATTACAACAACCAAAGTTGTGGCTTTTTCCAAATTCGTTAACAAAACTAAGCTGATGAGGCAAGAGTTGCCAAAAGAGGGAAGTTATTAACCAGCCGACATTTTAATTATCGGTCAACTTCTGTTTCAATATTATCACAGGAATGCAATAGAAAAACTATAAGCCAAAAATTTATTCTTTAACCAAAGAATTCAACAAAACAAACTAAATAAAAAATAATGTCAATTTAAACAAAGTTCAGATTATCACAGCAATGGTAAGAATGACAAACCAAGTGCAAAATTGATTTACTCTAATGACAACGACAACAGCTTCTGTTTATATAACATTTATCAACCACTTTGTCTGGCTTTGATTGACAAAAGACATCAATTGTCAACGGTCAATTACCATTACCCCAACGTTGGACGTACAATCAATAAAACAAGAATTGTTAAAACCGGCAATTTCTCAAAACCATATCAGAATATCTTTTGGTGTGATCGATTTGATATTTTAATGTGAAACGTCGCTCATATAACCATCATTGCGTGGTTTCAAATAGTATTAAAATGGGTTCTTAATGCTCTAATAATCGCTTCTATTGCTACTTCTACTACTGTTATGCTAATAAAAGTTTAAAAAATCACCAAATAACCCCACAAATTAATCAGACAATTAAACTTTAAATTGGTATCTCAGAAAATGTTATCACAAATAATAATTATGACGATGTCGAGTCATCCATCAAGTGACAAGAAAATACAAAAACATTTGCCTATCAAAACTATGGGAATTGATCTCGCTCTCTCTCTATCTCTCTTTGGTTCAATTTTATTTCAATATGATTCCCCACAAAAAAGATAAAAATAATAATAAATATACGTATTTAGGGAGCATTTTTGAATGACCACAAAAATCAATATTTACAAACATTTAAAATAAACGAACTACAATTTTGAGAAAACATTTATTCTATAATAAAACAACAATCGAACCGATTATTCTAAGATATGATAAGGAAAATTAGGATGAAACCAATAAAAGGAATCAATTATATTAATTAACCGATTAACTATTATTGATTATTGTTAATTATTATTATATTACTGATTTGTGTTATTGATTATCATTAAGAAAATCTACAGGTTGAGAGAATTATAAGATCGTAAAATCGATAGGTACATATGATTAAATATATATACGTTTCTCTGTACAACACACACAAGTCAGAAACCATTGATTGGATGAGCAATAGAAACTTGTGATAGTAATAATAGTAATAATAATAACAATAAAGATAATAAAATAACCAGAGAAAGGACACATACAAATAGAGAGAGAGGGAGATTAAGAGAAAAGTTACACTTTTATTACTTAACTACAACATTTCGGTAAATATATATATTTGCTTAGACACATTTATTTATATCATTATTTATTATTATCATTTTCAGATACATTCAAGTGATTTTTTTCCTGTTCAAATGGGAGAATAAAAGACAAAAGCTGCAAATGCAGTCCACATGAAAATGATCATGTGAAAGTTCTTGAAAATGCATCGACTATTCTGTTGGTTTCGGGAAACGATTTTCAAGGACTCGTCCAACAGCAGGACGGGAAATGAGAATTTGATCACTGTACACCATTCGCTGAGAGTGAGAGGAGAGATTTGGAACACTTTCTGAAATATGAGAAACAGAATAAGAAATAGAGATCGAATAGGCACTACAGATATTGTTGTTAGCGCCAGAGACAAGGTTGGGGTGGATTAACAAATTTTTTTTAAAAGGGAGGAGACAATAAAAATGTCGAAAAAAAAAGAGATCAAAATATTATTATCATTACTTTTTATTATTGATTTTAAGTAATTTTTAATTATTTTTGATTGTTTATTACTATTACTATTATCATTATTATTACATATGATTTTGATCTAGAGGAGGTCATTTAGAAAATATTATTTTCCATGCGTAAATTTTATGTCTAAATAATTTTTTATAGAAAAAATCTGTCTTACTTTTCATTTTTATAAAAAAATATTTAAAAAATAAAATAGTCAGTTACTTATGAAACACCCTGTATATTATTTAAAAAAATAATTAAATTAAATTTAAAAATACTTCTAATCGATTTTAAAGCTATCAATAAATTAAAATTCTCTAAAATTAATAATATTAGAAAATATTATCTAATTATCGATTTTTTTATTTTCAACAAATCTGACCGACCCTGTATTATGATTGAAAATAATTCAAAACATTATTTTTAATGTTATAATTATTTAATTATCAATAAATTAATTGAAGTATATTTATTTTATGAAAATAAATATCGATAAGTTAGATTAATAATAAAATAATTATTATATATCAATCACAATTAACGATAAAGTAGAAAGATTAATTTTATACAATTAGATATAATTGATGGTTATTTTACTTTCGTTTAACAATACAATAGAAAAGAGAAATCTATATATTATTAATATTATTGTAAATTTATAATTATTGATTACTTTACTAAAAAAAAATCATATTTTATCAAGAAAAAGATTTATCAATGAAGTTAGCTGACTGATCAATATTAAAAAAAATATATTAATGGATAAAATAAGTAACTATTTCAATATTTCACTATTTCAACACAATATTTTGTAATAATTAAAAATTACTGTTAAATATTATTATTACTAAATAATTATTAATTTTCCGATTGATAAAAACTCGATGAGAAACAAACTTACCGCCAAAAATCCGACTTCCAAAATAAGAAAATGTAAAGACATGCTGAGAGAAATTGCCAAAATGAGCCAGACATTTTTCCACGGAGGCATTTTAATCAGAGATTGGTTTTCAGACAAGCTAAACGACAAAATATTAAAACAAAAAGCAGAAAATCATAATGAAGAGAAAGAGATGGAGAGAATTTTGCTATTTTACCTGTTCATTGCATTCAGCATTTCAATGAGAACGAGCACAGACAACGCCATTGTCATCGGTTTGGAATGTTGGAATACCTTACAATCGACGCCGGCAAAATCCGTCGGTTCTATCGAGCATTGCAAATGGTGTGTCAATTGGTAATAATTGACTTTTGGTCCATTGGGACTCGACATAAACCACCAAGCTGCAGCCCCAACCGTTGCTATACCAACGTAGCAACCAATTGCCATATATCTAAAGAATAGCCATCCACTAATTAGGGACTCTTTGGTGCTACGTGGTGGTCTTTCCATAATGTCGAGATCTGGAGGATTGAAACCGAGAGCCGTGGCTGGCAAGCCGTCCGTGACAAGATTAACCCATAGCAATTGGACCGGTATGAGAGCTTCTGGCATTCCGAGGGCCGCTGTCAAAAAAATGCATACCACTTCACCAATATTCGACGAAATCAAATAACGGATAAATTGTTTCATGTTGTTGTAAATAGCTCGACCCTCTTCCACAGCAGCCACAATGGAACTGAAATTGTCATCCGCCAACACCATATCTGAAGCGCTCTTGGCAACGGCCGTTCCACTGCCCATTGCGATACCGATTTCAGCTTTTTTCAATGCCGGTGCATCGTTGACTCCGTCTCCGGTCTGAAAAACGATTAATCAATATCCATTGTTGATTATCGATTAGTCATATTTCCAATGACTTTTCCATACCATGGCAGAAATTTCTCCGTCTTTTTGCAAATGCTGAATGATTTTGCTCTTGTGAGCCGGTTCTACTCGCGCAAACAGACTGGCATTTCGTACAGCATTCATTTGTTCGGCATCACTCAACAAATCGAATTCTCGACCCGTGAAAGATTTTCCTTCCGTTGATTCCTCTTCGGTGAAAATACCGATTCGACGACAAATTGCTTCTGCAGTCGCTTTGTTGTCTCCAGTGATGACAATGACACGGATTCCAGCACTGCGACAAGCACGGATACTGTCGAGCACTTCAGAACGAGGCGGATCAAGCATACCAACCAGACCAACAAATGTCATATTGGACTGAATCAGACAATAAATGATTATCATTTTTCCAATAAAAGAAGCCAAACCTCATATTGAATGAACTTTGAAGCATCATTGAAAACCATTCGGGTCCTTGATATCGGATCATCGACACATGCCAGTGCCAAACAGCGCAGCGTGTCCTTTCCGGTACCGTAAGCGGCTATTTTTTTCATTATTTGCTCTTTTATCGTTGGTGTCAATTCGACGCGACCCGTGCTCGTTCGTACATAGTTGCAGCGTTCCAAAATTCCTTCGGGAGCACCCTTTAGTAATTTAATCAAATATGAATCAATAAATTTATTTGAGATAGAGTAATGTTAATATTAGATAATTGAGTTTAATATATGAAATTGAAATGGTATTAGGATATTTAATAGAGTAAAAGTGTAAACTAATATAATAATAATAACACCATTTTACATTAATTCAATAAAACTGTGGTAAAAAACTTAATTAATTTTAGGTATATTCAATTATTTGTAGTGAATAATTCAAAATTTAGTCTAATTGAGACGCGTTCAGTCATCAGAAAAATGTTGTCAAGTTCCACCTGTGGTCTATTGACCCACAAACGAAAAGGACCGATATCTGGATTAGTTTTTTTTAGAAAATCAATCCATGAACTGTGACAAAATGAAAGGAAATTTACGTTTCTCTCAATCGAAAGTGGCATGAATAAACAAATTTTTCAATAAAAAGAAATTCAGATATTTTTCCATTTTTTTTGTTCCTCTCTCCACGTGATTGGCGACCAAGTGATAATCCGGTTTTGTTCCGGATTTTTGACATAAATGTCCCGGGCGCATTTTTGTGTGGCGCATCGGATTGCCAAGAATAAGGTAAAAAAGTTGGCATTATATTTGTTTGGTTATGTAATTGTCCGGCACATTTTATTATTATTTACCTCACAGTGGCAATCGATCTTTCACACTCACACACACGCTCATATATTGCACAATTGTACACACCCTCTCAAAATGTGTTTTTTTGTTTGGATCGAACTCGATCATAATTAAACAGATAATATAAATAAACGAAAAACGTAATTATTGACTAATAATACTATTGTGCAAAAATCAATAAAATTTTAGAAAAATTTTATTTCCAATACTGATTTTCCGTAAATATTGTGGAAATATAGAAGATTCCGAATATTTTATGGATTTCACCAGAGAGATGGTGAAAATCAATGACACAGTGCTGCCGTGTGAATATTTAATTTTATCATAAACATAAAGCTGATAATTCTCGATTAATGTGCAATAGGTCGTGAGCTAATGCGTAAATAGATCGATGTGTTTTTTGATAAAAAAAAAACAAAAACGTAATCACGTGAATAATGACTCATAAAAATAAAATGAAATCAATAATAATAATAATAATAAATTAATTAATTACCTTGACAAGCATTCTAGGTCCGACAACTTTGTGGTTTAAATGTGACATATTGACATCGCCATCGGGATTTATCGGTGTAACGTAAACGGACATTGATTTTCGATCTCGCGAGAATTCCAAAGTAAATTCTTTGTTGACAGAAGATTGAAGTTTTACGCTGCACGCAGTACTCAATTGCTTTTTCGATAAATGGGCTTTGTTAACATTCGAAATATTCATTTTCTCCGCCAGACAAATCAAAGCAGTTTCTGTTGCTTCACCGACCTTTTCATAAATCGATTTGGATTCGTTGTATTCCAGGCTGGAATCGTTGCATAGAGCACAGATTTCCGCTACCTCGTACAACTGGTCGATATCGGAACATTTCACTCGGCGACCTTTGCAAAAGCTGAATAAAAAAATGGATAACATTGGAAAATCAATAATGGGGCATTGTGAATGTTTTTTTGTGTAGAAAAACAGAGAAGTTCAATTGCAAAAACAATACATTAAATTTTCCAATCACGAACGCTTCCACCTATCACTAAAATTTCTGAATATAATTAACTCTCAATGGAAATAAAACAAGCCCTCTTCAACCTTCTTAAGTACCAATTTGCAACTTTTCCATTCCAGTTTTAACCAATAATTTTCGGTTAAATGAACAAAAACAGTCACAAAACACAATTCCCGATTCAATGAATATTGGAAATCAATAAGTAAAACTAAAAATCTCTTGCAAATCGCCAATTTAGGTTATAATCGAAATCAACAAATAAAGTTTCAAATAAACTAATTTGACTTGTGAAAATCGATTTAAAAAGTAAAAACCCTTACATATCTCCATTTGGGCTGTATTTTGATCCACTGATTTCAAATTCCTGGATATTGGTGTTCTGGCCCGTGACTGATTGAACGACAAACATTTTCGAAACCGTCATCTGATTGGTGGTCAATGTTCCTGTTTTGTCGGAGCAAATAACACTTGTGCAACCCAACGTTTCCACACTTGGCAGCGATCGTACAATGGCATTCTTTTTGGCCATTCTCCATGTTCCCAATGACAGACAGGTTGTGATGACGGCAGGCAAACCTTCTGGGATTGCTGCTACTGCCAGAGCAACGGCGATTTTGAAATAGTAAATGGCACCGCGAATGACGGAGCCGCCGTGGATTGGATCGTTGAAATGACCGATGTTAATAACCCAAACCACGATACAAATGACCGTGATGACTTTGGACAGGTCTTCAGCGAAATCGTTAAGCTTTTTCGTCAGAGGGGTCTTGACTTGGTCGGTATGCATAATTTGGTCGCGAATTTTGCCGATTTCCGTGTTTAAACCGATACTTGTGACGATACCACGACACTTTCCAGAAGCAACATTTGTTCCGCTGAATAGCATATTGGTTTTGTCCTGGTTGACTGCCAGATCATCGCTGATGATTTCGTTGTGCTTGATGACGGATCTTGATTCTCCGGTGAGGATGGATTGGTCGATTTGTAGAGTGGTGCTGTGGATTTTAACGATCCTGATGTCGGCTGGAACTTGGTCACCAACAGACACTTCAACAATGTCTCCTGGAACCAATTCACAGGCTTTTATGGTCTGGATACCCTTTTGACCCGATCGAATGACCTTGGCATTTTCTGATTCGTATTCTTTCAGAGCTTCAATTGCAGATTCGGCATTCTTTTCTTGCCACACACCAACCACAGCGTTTAAAATCAATATTAACAAAATAACAAAAGGCTCCACAAAGGCTGTAGTACTATCTTCATTGTGATCGAACCAAGCCAATGCCTAAAGAAATTTTATTGATTTTAAAACTTAATTTAGAATTTCGCCTTACAAAGGATATTATCGCTGCCAACAACAAAATTTTGACAAGCAAATCATCGAATTGTTCCAAAACCAATTTCCATAACGGTTTTCCTTCTTCTTCCGGAAGTTCTGAATGAAAATACTTAAACATTTCAATAAAAGTAAAAATTGATGTAATACCATTTAATCCATAAGTTTCTCTGCTTATTTTTATCTGTTTTTCAGACAAGCCAATTTCATCTGACACATTGAAATAATTTAATATCTCGTCAACTGACTTGGAATGCGCATTATCCATAACTTTTCACTTCGTAATTTAAATTTACTCAGTTAAATTATTAAAATTACGTGTTTCAATTACGCTAAATGAATTTATGAAAATACAGTATTTAAACAATTGGTTTGTCAGAATTTTCCATTTTTAAATATTTATTAAATTTATTGAAATTTTAAAATTATTTGGAAAAATCAATTTAAAATAAATAATATTATTATAAATTGCTAAAATATATTTTTTAATGTATTTAAGAGTCTTTGTGTGTTTATATATAATTTAAAAGAGTTTCGCTTATCAAAAATTATAAAAATCAAAATCATTAAAAAAAATTTATTTCTCAAGATTATGTTAAAAAATTAATTAAATATAATTAAATAGCAAATAGTAGAGTTCTTAAAGTTTATTTCCTAAAACAGCCAATTTTATCATGGTTTTCAAAGTAAAATGAAAACTAAGTCTAAATAATTATATATAATAATATAAGCATCAATTTTTTAATTAACTTTAATTTAATTACTTTTATAAAATATTTAATTAATAAGAAGTCTTATATGTTGCATTAATTTGAAACCTTGTTGAATCCAAAAGTATATTTCAATTTGTTGAAATTTTCTGTAATAAATATATTCATAATACAATTTTTAGATAAATCTGTTCACATTATAAAAAAAATAATAAATAATGCAATAATTAAATATAATAATTATATTGTTAGGAAACGCTGAAATAGATAAGAATTACAGTTAGTATGTTGATATGAGATAACCTTAAATTATTTACTTTTATTATTATATTCTCATAAAATAATAAAAATATCCAAGTAAGATTATATTTTTAATTTATATAATTAACAAGATTATAAAATTATTATGAGTGTATATAATGGAAATTTTCTTACAAGTGGTGAGATATTCTTTATTCTTATTGATTTTAAACCTATTAATTTTACGGCAATCTCAGTCATATTTTCAACTGAGCTCCCGTGTGAAAACTTCTCTTCTTCACTACAATACTACGAAGCCTTCTAAGCGCGTCCGATAATTCGTTATTAATGAAAGCCTGTTCTTTTCATTACTTATATTGTTTACCATTTTTCATTCATAATATGAGTCATTAGAGATGGGTTTAGTTGGATAAGAAAATCGTCTTTCGCTTTATTCTCTACTATAAAAAAATAATATGAATATCTTGAGGCTATTTCTTTTCTTTATCAATAGAAGAACATATTATGTTGATCATTGAAATATTCCTTTAATTATCTTATCTTCTTGAATTTACTACATAAGTTATTATCTTACCAATTCATGCCTCTTGCTCACTATTTACGTTGAAACCTTATTTTTCCTCATATATATATCTTTATTCAAGGTTAAATTAGTTTTTAAACTTTTAATTAAATCTTAGATCTTGTTAAATGTATTTTATTCACTGAATCTTATCTTGATTTAAAGCTATACTAAAAGCGACCTGATCTATAAAAGATATTTGATAAATAATAATTACCAGTCATTGATTTTTTATGCTATAAATCCGTGTTCATGGACCTATATATCATAATAAAAAAATAAAAACCAATGATCAGTGCTATCTTAGTTTTACTTCTTTGAATTATGATATGGTATTGGACCTAAATATACAAACATATAAACATTCTTTTTTGATAAACACCTGATAAGAACAGAATCAGAAATAAATGTTCCGGCTCTAATGAATGTAATAAGGTATCAGTTAATTATAAACTTGACTTCATTCCTACAAAAATGTCCTCTGACAACGACAATCTTTTTAAAATAATATTTTGTATTATGATTTTCAATTTTTTAGTTCCCCACGATTTACAACTACCGGAGTTCTCTTAAAAGAACCCCAGACTCTGTAAAAGAAAAAAAGGAATATTAATGTATTTACCATTCCCTCGAATATTAAAATCCTGACCAAACATCTCTTATATACCGTTTACCAGTCTAATTTGATTGGTGTTTCTATTTCCTAATCATCCAATATTATTTAACAATATGCCACGAATATATAAAGCTTATTCTTATGATTATATGACAATTATTTTTCACTTTACCTTTTCTTCGGTCTTAACTTACATATTTTCATTATTTTATAATTTATTCCATATTACATATATAGGAGAGTATGTAATTTATTTAAGTATACACAAATAGCAAATTTTATGGAAAACATTGATGTCATAAGAAATCACCTATGCCTTTCCGAAATTATTTTACGCAAAAGACACAGAAATCGTGATTTTCCAATATTACCACATTTATTTACCGGCTGTTGAACATGTGTACATGTAAGTCGTACAGGGGGCATCTCAATATTTTGTTTTATATTTCCAAAATGTATCTGGGAGTCTCACTGCATGCCGTGATGACCATGTTGTGAAGCTAAATACTTTTCCACTGAGTTAACGAAAAAAAAGAATTCGATTTTCAGTAGTAACTTAAAGAAATTCAGAGTCTGAAAACCAGGTTCAAGTATTATTTTCAAAAGCGATTTCACAGATTTTTTTTCTCTTTAATCAAACATTCTCTCAACTTTCTGAAAATAGCACTTGAGACTGTTTTTAGACTGCGTATTTTTATGGATTTTTCTAATGTTAAAAGTTCCTTTTCCATATTTATAAGCATACTTTGAAACTAAATTGAAAATTAATATTTATCGAAACCAGCTAATGGTGACATCTTTATTATTATTATTATTATTGTGAAACATAATATCTGGGAAATATTGAGTTCCTTGTTGTAAAGAACAAATATATTATTGTTTACCCTCAATCATTTGATTCCTAAGAAAATTATTCACTCATTTTCATCAGAAAAACGTATTCACTTTCAAAATCCACAAGATAATTTTAGTCGATTCGATCCTTTCATGTGTGACAGAATATTTACTCATTCGACCCCATTCTCTTTAATTCCACAATTTTCTTCCGTTTATCAGTCTATTATTCTTAATCAATTTTAGAAAGAAAAAATCTGTTTTAGGAAACCCACGTTATATTAAGCATATCGTTCTTCGAGTTGCATTTCTTTTTCATTTGATTAACTTTAATTTATTATATTATGTCAGCAACCATGATCGATTGGATTACATAATAACAGGTAAAATTACGATGGATATTATTTAATGAAACATTGATAAATATTTATTTGTATAAACAATAAACAATCATTAAATGAGGTCAGAATACAATACTTATGCAAGTAAATTGTGGACAGATGATACATCTGAGATAGAGAGGTTTTTGTTGGATTGTCATATTGATGGTATTGATAAAATTAGTGTGAAATCAATATCAATGATAAACTTTTTTCAAAATAATAACATTTCAAGATATTCCATTGATTTTATCAATTTTTACTAATTTATATATACAATATTGATTTTTCTCTAAATTTATTTATTTTAACTTTAATTTTTTTACAATTTTAAATGTTCGCCATTTTTGAAGTTTTATTAATTCAAACTTTAAAATATTTTTATAAATAAATGATTTATCTAAAATTGAGTTAAATTAAAAAATTAATTTTTTCTAAGTTATAAAAAATATTTTCAAAGAAATAATGTATTTAGGAATTATTTTAAGGAAATTAATGATAAAAATAAAATTTTAGATATATTTAATTTTAAAATAATTAATTTTTGATAATAGTGAAACTTTTATTTTCACACAAACGATAAAAAATTAAGAATTACTTTAAAATCTGAAAAAAAGTTACATGGGCCTTCATTTTTGTGTACTTTTCTTATCATTTTTGGTTTTTGTTGATATTTTGACCATTTGTCTTCATCTTTCTTGATATATCTGACCATTTTAGCATCATGTGACAGAATATTAAAGTTTATTGTGATTTCTTTGATTCATTGTTAAAAGAACACGTTATAAACATAAGTAAATATTGACCTCAAAGTTATATAATAAAGGATTTTCAGAAATATTTAATCCTCATTTTCAAAGTAATTGATCCTATTTTAATTATTTTTAGAAATAGTTTTTCTAAAAAATAAAACTATAATAATAGAAAATAAGTTTGGTTATCAACAAGTATCCAACAAAATCAGGAAAGTGATACTTTTGAAGTGTGGTACTGGAAAGTTATAAAAATAAAATCTGGGGAATAGGAAATTCCATATAGGACAGTTACATTGATCGTCCAAAAATTTAAATTAACAGGAGAATACACAACAAAAAATAATGTAAGAAGATATGAAGCTGTTTTGAATCGACATTGTCAAATCATTTGTGGATACTCCCACCCTCAACTCAAATAAACCAAAAAGGTCAATAAAATTTTTCAAAATAACATTGATTTTAAAAACACTGTCTAACGATCCTTTATTGATCCTTTTATTTTTATGTATGAAAATATAATTTTGTGTGATTTTATTTGTTTATATTTTGTAAAAGATAGAACACGTAGAGATCTAAAATTCATATATCTTCTTAAAACATATATCAAATAAAATATCAAATAAAAAAATATATGAAATATAAACATTATTAATATAATTATAATTAATTAAAAAACAATCATTTTGATGATTAATTAGATAAAAATTAGGAAATAATTATTCAGTAACATTTTTAAAAGTAAAATCTAAAAATAGTAACAATAAGTTATTAAATTTAGAAATAAAAAATATAAATACTGAAGTATTTCAGTACTTAGACACAAAATAATAATAGTTCAAAGCAGAGCACAAGAAGAGACGTGGAATTCAGGAGAAATCAAAAAGAAATAGACGCAAAACAAGTGAAACCGCAGAATCTAATCCAACGGAAAAATAATATTCGAAAATAAATCAAAACAAGTGGAATCAACCCAACAAGGAGAAAGGAAAACCATCACCAAATTCAAATAGTATAATTATTTTATTTATTCAGTTTATTAGATTTGATCAAAAATCTAAATAAACTATTATTAACTAAATAAAAATAATAATACTTTTTTGGTTTTACACTGCTCGCAGGTGAACCAATCATCAAGCACATATTAATAATGTAAAACAATAATTAAAGCTATAATTAAATTATGTATTATAAGCTATTAATTTAGATAAATAAATAATAAAGGTTGGATCAACAACCCCAACACTTTAGGATTAAATAATTTATTTTTTTACTTTTTCCCAGTATCTTCTTTTTTGTATTCTTCACTTCAAGTAGGACGGAGAACTGAATTTTTATCTGAGAGCTTTTGAGAGTTGTTACCGAAAAATGTTCTTTCTTACCTTAAGTAAATCTTCTTCTCCGGGTTCTAATTTAAATCTAAGTTTGTAACTTAGATTTCCTATTGTAGATTTATTAAAAATATATTTTATAAAAAATAATTATTACTTTGACTGATAACAATTTTTCACTTTTATTTACAATGTTTAATTTTTATTTTCAATTCAGTGTTTCATAATCGATTTATTGTTTAGTTAATTTTTACATTGTAACTTTAAATATTAACATTTTTATTAGTCTTAATGTTACTCGTACATAATTCTTTCCGATTTAAGTAAACCCTTTAAGTTGCCTAAAAGCCAGACATTGATATTTTTAACCCCACTTTTGTATCAAATTGTTAGGCACTTAACAAATCAATAAATAATAATGCCAGTCTTACTCTTTAGCAGCTAAAAACCAGTGTTGGATTTGACCGGTAGAATGTTTTATTTGCCTACTTTACAAATAGAACTTTCAGATTTCGATAAACATAATAAAACATACCATTTAATTGTTTTAATTGGGGTTTTATTAGTGGACTAAATATTTTGATAAATCCTGTATTATTGTTATATCTTTTTAGATGAAATATAACAATTTATATTAGATTAAAGCTATAGCCGAGTATAAAAAGAATACAAGAATAAAGTTTAACAAATGTATGATTGATTACAGGGTTCTCAAAGGATGATTAACTGATGAGGAAAGCATAACATTTTTCAATATTGGGCAACATAGCTCAGGTGAATGTTGAAAAAAGCTCACCAGAGTCTTTAAACTAAAGTTTAGTACACCAAAAAGAAAATGAAAACAGTTAGGATATCTAACGTCTTTAAATGTACCAAGGAAATGGCTGATGAGTCCATTTAGCTCAAAGCATCGAATGTGTTTCTTGAATGTTCTAAAAAAATTAATTTATTTTTAATTCGACAAATTTAATAGGGATTCTGCACTTAGAGAAGAGGAATTAATCAATATAACAATCATGTTAAAGATGTAAATGCTGAATTCGATATTCAAATCAAGAATATTTATATTATTAATAATTCTGATAATACTGGAATTTTTGAGGTGGAGCACATGAAATCCATTATTGACAAAGTTGGTGCAGAGTAAACTGCAGTATCTTCAACCAATTTAATGAAGTTTCAATTAACTTGAATCTATACTGCATCTGGATCTGGAATAATACTTGATTCAACAATAATAATCAAAGGAAAAGATGACTCTATTTCTTCAAAAGATTGTATTGTTTAATTAATTTTTATAAAGACATGGATCAATTAAAACCTTTTTATAAAGTAGATTAATTTCATATTTTCTGCAATCATTACTCTTGCTAACTTAATTTTACTGATTTTTGACAGTGCTAGGTTGCCCATTTTAATGAACGTCAAAAACTTTCTAAAAAACAGAAAGATTTTATATTTTAGAATACCCGGTGATTGAACTAAACTCTTGCAACCTAGCAATACAGCTTAATTACAGCTTAAAAACTACAGTAGATACGCGAGTATAACGCCACCCGACTATAACGCGAGATATACAAAATTGGGTGAAAAAGTATTAAATGCAAAACGCGAGTATAGGAAAAATTTTTTGGAAAAATTTTTTCTGACACAAACCGAAACATTAATTTATTTCATAACATACATATTAAATAATAATATTTCCTTTACATAATAGCAATTTAGCTAGTCTGTACCTAAAA
>JBBMKC010111360.1:0-16434 GCA_037834085.1 Bipalium vagum
ATTAATTGTTTTTCGCACGCGGGCATGGATTATCATACCAAAATATATGACGAAAAATTAATTGAAAATGTGTCTATAGAGGATGAACTAATTAAATTTGAAATATTTTCAAATAGAGATAAAGTTGATCAGTTTTTAGCATTGGATAAAGACGTCGCTGTAATGGATTCCGGGGAAGTTCCATGTGAAGAGGATGATGATGAAAATAAAGCTACAACATCAATGGACAGCTATTTAAAATATCCAGGTTACAAGTAAAGAAGCGATGACAAACTTGAGAGTTGTCTTAAGATTTTTGTTCAACAAAGACTTTTACGGTTCTACCAATATAAAATCGACAATGTCACAGGTAGAAGAACTTTTGGAAAATGATATACTACAATCTCGGCCCATTCAGAAGACTTTACTCGACTATTTTCATAAATAAATAGTTTAAAATGTTAATTTTTTTTATTTTTTATTTTTTTTCGTTTACATCGAAGTATCGGTTACATCGAAGTATTTTGGAGTTCCCCACAACTTCGATGTCACCATTGTACACTGTAATTATAATAATATTAAATATAATATAATTTCCATCTTCCAAACAAGATTTTCATACCGACTATCCATTCGTGCACACTTCTTTTGTTTCATTCTGACTTAAATAATCACTCAGGTAGATCAAGAATTATTACTTACAAATTGCTCAAATAACTATTTTAAGGATCTAAAATAAATAGTTCAGAATTTATTATTTATTACATAGACTGAGTGATATCGAACTTCTTTTTGTATCCGAGCTTTTCCAAATGTTTAAATACAGTTTGTTGAAAAATGCCTATTTATTCTGCTAATATATGACAATCTTTTTCGATTATTTTCTGAATTTTGACGTTCTTATATTCATTCTGCTATTCATCTTCCAGCATCTGTCACGTCGAAGTTGCCACCGCAAAAGCAACCAAACCAGTCACGGGCTGATCTCTCTGATTCAGTATTAGCTCCATTCACATCACATTTCTTTATGGCGACTTAGGTGGCATTTTTTTCTTTCAGGAAATAAAATTTAAGAATGTACCTAATTTCTTCTTTCAATTTTTTGCGACATTTATTTAGTTTATTTAAGCAATTTAAATTAATGAATGTTTTAGAATAATTAAAATTAGGTAATTGATTTTATATTAGAATTAATAATATTGTATTTGGAACTTAAAAATCGATATTAATTCAACTTAAAACAATCTATAACTATAAAACAATCTAACCATTTATATATAGTTAAAAATAAATGAAAAGAAACTAATTTCTTTTAATAAATACATTCTGTAAGGGTGATGATAGTAAAAATTCATTTACGATATTTACTGTAAGATACAACCCAAAAAAGGAAGAAAGACTAGAATTTGTTGTCTACTAGAAATGGATCTGGAATAAAAATATGACCCCAGTACAGAGGAATCAAGTAGTTTCGAAGAAAGTTTATGCAAGTCTCCTCTAAAAGAAAATATGGTAGAGGATTTAGAAAATTCTTTAATTATTTCAGAGATACGAATAATTTGAATACATGGTGTTTATGAAGTAAGTATCAGATTTATAGATTTAATACTGTAAAATATATTCAACACAAGACTGCAAATTTTACTGACACAGTAACATTTGTCTACAAGTTGAAAGGTGCCTATTTATTTAGTACAGGGGCCCAAGGCCGCAATCTAACCGAAATTTTTTTCTTAAATGAATAAATTTTGAATTAAAGATAATCGATAATTAATTTATGCATATATAAAAATATTTCTTCGTTTTAATATTTTTTTCTGTTATCCTTCTATTTAGCAATGCCCAAAGTGAAATCCATTCGTTGCCTAAAGGGTGGTTTAATGTCATATCTGTAAATGGAAAATATTTTGTCTAAATGTTATTAAATAAAACTAAAACCTAAATAAAGAAATTTAAATTAACCGGAGTGTTTTTATTATTTTTTGATTTATTTAAACAATGATTTAAAAAATTATATAATACTTATGCATACACCTAATATACACATCCTAAGCAGATTGGGAAAATTTTACTAATGCTGGATAATGTTGTCAAGAGAAAGTGTTGAAAAGGGCACGAACGTAATAAGATTTTATCAACATAATATCAATTTTGTATTATCTTTTCATTCAAAATTGATTTTTTGCTATTTAAAACGAATTTTTTAATCACTTATTTCCTTTTTATATAAATTATATATCTTTATTTGAATATATAATTATATTTCAGATCATCAAATAAGAGCAGGGAGAAAAAGGAGTTTCTTCATTTCAGTTAATTAAAATATTGGTCTGGTGTTTATTTAATTTTATGGTATGTACTAATTATGCAACCTATACTCAACCGAAGGATACAGATGAAATGATTAACATTATTATCATGGAAAAAATATCATTTTAATTTACATAAATTTATGTTTGTTTTAATAGTTAAAGACCTCGATATTATATTAATGAATAATTAAAATTAATATGACCCTGTTTTTTATAATTATTAGTACATTTTATTAATATATTTTGCCAAATGTTTCAGTGTGAAAATATCTCAGTTTAATATTTAATTAATGCTTTAAATTTTCCTCATTTTTTGTTTGACTAAGACTTTTTCCAACATTTTTCATTCTAAATTGATTTTTTCACTCATATACAGGAAAATAATGATCAGACATGATTATGCTGACAAATAAAAATATTAATCTCCTCAGTCTGTGTTATGGTTCTATAGTTCACTGTGTAAATAAAATGAAAGTATTATTTTTACACTTTCTAAATTTTTATATAACGATATCCAATATGAAAAGTATTTTATCCTTTTTCCTGACTTTTGGTTCCAAATAATAACTGAGACCCACTGTTCTCTAATCCTTCTTTTCTATGATGACCACTTACAGAAGAGTGAAAATATTCATAGAAACAACGGGATTCAAATAAACAACAAAATAAACAAAATAAAAATGTCAGAAATGTCAAAGACAGTTAAGGATTGTAAGGAACAATAGTTGAAGAATATCCGTTGAAGTGGAATCCGTTCATTATGCATTCTTTTACAATATTAAAGTTAATCCTAAAGATAAGTTTAAAATAATCTGGAAATTGAGAGGTTGGTCAGAAAAGGATTAATATTTTACATGTGAAAACCGTTGGAATTGCTAAAGCGACAATATCATTTATTCTTGATTATATTTTGACAGCCCTAGCCCCTTCATGATTCATAAAATCAAGTGTTTCATGAAAATGTATGATCTATAATGATCTTTATCTTGATTTCACACTTTAATGAGAAAATATTAAAAGATCAAATTTCCAGTTAGATTGAATCTGAAGTTGATCTTAGAACAACTTACTCAATAAGAAGCATTAATAAAACCATTATGAAAATATCGATTGAATCAAAATAAATATGGTAGGGTGTTGAGTGAAAAATTCTCGGACAAACAAAGGAAAAACATCAATTAAATGAAATCGATGTTACTTGTGAAAAATACAATCGTCTGTGTAATTGCATTATGATTTTCAGCCAAATTCATTGCAAAAAATCTGTTGTAATAATTGTTTGAATTGAAAATTTACCGCACTATTTTCAAAAATTGGAACATCACGTTATTTCATTTTGAAGGACTTAACTCCAACCGAGATTTAAAATGAAATTAATTCTACATTTGCTGAGTCTGCTTCATCATTTTCAACAATCAAAAAATGAGCAATTGGATTTTAGTGTTGTCGCATATAAATTAATGAACGTTATGGAAGATCATGTACAACAACAACTGATGAAGTTATTGAAAAAGTTCACATTCAGTCTTAGATGATCGTCTCGTGAAGGTTCATTAACTTGCTGATTTTGCAAAGATTTCAGATTAACGCATGGGAAAGATTCTACATGACGATATGTGAAAAAGATATCTGCAATGTGGGTACCGCTTTTGCTGACCATCGATCAAAAGCGTTAAAGAATGAATCTTTCAAACCAATGCTTGCACATATTTCAGCGTAATTCTTTTGAATTTCTATGGTGATTCGTTACCAGTGATGAAGGATCAGTACACCATAATACCGAAAGAAAACAGCTGGATAGAAGTACGTTCCAATTCACCAAAGACGGCAAAAGTTGTTCTGTCAGCAGAAAAAGTTATGGTAACAGTTTCTGGAATGCAATTGGTCTAATATTAATTGATCATCTGGGAAAATGAAAAAACTATCACAGGAGTATATCATGCATTATTACTGTGCAAATTGAATGACGAGATCAAGAATAAACATCCATATTTAGAAAAGAGAAAGACTCCTTTTTATCATGGCAATACACCCGCTCATTCTTCAACAGTTGGACATTGAAAATTCCATGAACTACGATAAGAATTGCTTCCTTGAACCACCATACTTTATGAAATTCACATCAAGTGATTTCTTCTTGTTTCTAATTTTATGGAAAACGATGCAGATCAAATCAGGAATTTTAATTGGAAAATAATCTATATTTTGAAGGTTTGGATAAATTATAATGTACTGATGGAATTAAAAGCCTTGTGTGTCGTTGGAATAAATGTATTGCATTGCAAAAATACTACTTTGAAAAATAAATATTATTTTCAAATGGTTTTTTCTATTTTTGTTAGACAGAGAACTATTCACCCAATCCTCATATTTGAAAAATTCAAAAAATAATTTACCAAAATTATGAAGACTTAAATTTTTAAAAAGTTAAAAACCAGTAATAAATATTTATTTAAGAGGACAAACTAATGAAGATAATAAATTAATCAATTGATTAAACTCATTATTCATTTTACTTAACTCTAAAATAATTTAGTCTCAATCAATAATTTTGAGTAAAATCTTTTTTTTATTTTTCTTTTGTTCGTTTGTAATTTTTTGATACTTTAAGTTCATTAATCTTCAGCTTTTAACTTTGACAATGTTTGATGATTCGGACTCCGAAATGTTTCAAAATTTCTCCAAAAAAATCTTCTGCAAGATTCCATAATAAATGTTGAATATCAACAGATTTGGTTAAAATACTTTATTCATAAAATCAAAACAAAATGTTTGATTATTTGTTAATTTCACACAAATTCTAAAAATAGATTTGAGAAAATACAACTAAATTCAGGAACTCAGGTATCCAAATTATTTTTAATCACTCACTAAACGAAGTCTATTCCAACAAAATCTATCCGTAAAAAAATTTGCAGTAATTAAAGGTGCAGGTTTTAAAAATATTTTTTTTAATTGAAAGATTACATTCAATTGAAAATTTATTGATAAAATCGTAAAATTTAATTTTATCAATAAAATGACAAAGATTTTATCGATAAAATTAATTAATTTTTTATGAGATCAATGATTTACTTTTTTGTATTAATCTTAAAGTGATGATAATTAAAATAATTAATTTTATCCTCGGAAAAATATTTTGTTTAATTATTGATAATCTTTAAGGTTAAATGGCAGTATAAGATCGTTTCGATTAGTATTGTTTTAATTATTTTCAATTTCGGTTTTATTTTACTAATTTCTATATGTATCAAGAGATTCGGAAATATATTTTAAAATAAAATAAATAACTAAATTAGAAAAAAGATTATTATTATTTTTGGTTTATGTTTCGGTTTTTTATTTTAAAAATAAGATTTAAAATTATTTTTCTGTGGGAAAATTTATCTAAATGTATCTATTTAAAGTGTACTTCTTTTTAGTCGTGTTTTTACGACTCAGAAACCTCAGTCTTTTCTGAAAATTGAAAACAGCCGTTTTATATAAAATCTTTTGAAGTTTCAAAAAAGTATCTAAAATAATTTTATTCACTGGTTTCTTAATATTTTGGACATGGCTTCCTACCACTGATATTATGATCAACTCCATTAACCAATGGTCCATGTCTGTGGTTACTCTGTAATAAAAAAGAGATGATACATTTCTAAGTTGAATCTTTAGAAAATAATTCCGGTTTTATGAACGACAACTATGTTGATTAAAATTTAATGTAAATTTATTGTTATGATCCTCGAAGGATGGAGCTAATAAGATAATATTGAAGAAGTCTTAGGGCTTAAAGATTACTGATTAGAATGTGTTCGAATTATCAAAGGTAAACAAATTAAATGAGTAACTGAAATGAATAACTAAAATTATTATTATTATTATTATTATAGTAATCATTATCATTATCACTATTATTATTTTTTAGCACTTCTTAAATAAATATTTTCCTCTGGAACTTAGGCTTAGGGGTTTTCAATAGTAAGATATGACACACTCCCCTACTAAGTGTATTAAATGAGTTTTTAATAATGTAAAGCTAAAAACACCTAAAATTTCAACAACAAAAAAGCGGAAACAAAAAAATTATTGTTTGACCCTAGAGTATTTGTGGAAATGATAGATAACTCAATTACAACACTGTTCAAAATAATAAGGTTATATAAAATCAGTTCTAATGAACTTTGTCTTGATTACAAAACGAATCCAAGTGAAATATTATTTATTTACTTTATTGAGACAATCAATAACGAATTCTAACAAAAATTTGAATATGTTTGATCTGTGATCGACCCACTAATAATTTATAAGATCCAGTCCAGTATTTATTGAATAATTCTTTTTGTTTTCGTACCAAATGTAAACTGTGTTGAAGATAAAAAAATTCGCACATTGTTTAAAACGTTAATTTTTTGTAAATATTTTTGTTGTTTACACTTCAAATTATTTTTTTTGATATTTTAAAATATTTTATTTTTTTGTTAATTTAATCTTAATTCTATTTTATTTATAAAAATATAAAAAGAAATGGAAAAAAAGAAAGAAAGAAAATAGCGTAAAGAAATGTTCTAAGACATTTTAATTGAAACTTTTTATTCAAAATACGAAAATAAATAAAATTTTCAATTTTCAATAGGCAAGGAATATAAAAGAAGAAATCACAAATATTGTATTGACAAGGACTGAGACTGTGACGATGGGAGTCTCCACATTATTATAAGATAATGTTTCTTGGCTCTTCAATCGTGTGGTTTTAAGAAACAATCATAATTAAATTGACAATCTAGTAGAATTCTTTTTGTTTTAATTATTCAAAAGTTGATTAATTAATTTTTCTAAAAATATTTTTTCAGTTATTTTATTTTATTTTTTTTCTTTCAATTATATATTTTATATTTACATTTGCTTATTACTTTATTATTTTAAATGCCCACATATTTTTATAATGCACTCTTCTTAAATTATATAATGAAAACAATTATTTTTTTTAATTTTATATTTAATATGAAAATCTTGGATTTGGAATGATTTGATGTTCGACTCCTCATTTTCTTTTTATTTATAAGTATGATGATCAAAAATCTCCAACTAAAGATAATGATTAATTTGAGTATATTTTTTAATATTATTTATTTAATAAAATACAATAAAATTATTCACTATATTTTAATTTAAAATAATTATTTACCTCTAAAAAATAAAATAACAAATATTATTTTAGTAGCTACTACTGATTGTAATAAGTAAACTGGTGTTTAAAAATATTATCTAATACCAAGAAATTTAAGAAAAATTTTGCTGTTTTTAATAGTTATAAAATAAATACGTCATAATTGACAGTCTGACTCTCCAACAATAAACAGTAAATCATATTAGATTTTGGTATCCACACGAAAGCAAGATTGGCTTTTTTCATCCAAAATTAGCTCCGAAAAAAAAGGTTTCAGAATTTTGCATTCACTTACCAACCTAGGTTTATCCTGATATGATTTATTATCAGTTTGTCTGGTAATAGAATCATTAATACTGTTGAATATGATCGTCAATTAGGTTAACTGTGAGATGCAGTGGATAAAATATTGAAAATATTTAATAAAAAAATCTTAGCATTTCCTCATCATAACGCTTGCCATGATGTACACCTGAGTGTATTTCGAAAATTTTCAGATTTTTTATAGCATTTCATATGTCATGATACATATATAATACTTTTTACCATCTTTTTCGTTGATTACAGAATAACAGTCTTTAAAAGATAACGAAAATCATCCTTAAAAATTTTCAGTTGGTTTCTTAAATAAATTATTTATTGATAGCATCATGAAACTAGCTGATCAACAGAGACAGATATTATAACATAAGATATTATATATAACAGATATGTATAACATAATGATACATATTGCTGATACATATTAATGATACATATTTAAAATAATAATTATTATAACACAAATATATATTTTTTAAAAATTATAATTATTGCTTATTTGATGACTTGGGATGAGGTTTATTTCGTATACAGAGGCCAATCAAACCATGGGAATTTTTAATTTTAAAATCATTTATATTTTAATGTAGTGACTAAACAGTTTGTTCTCTATTCAGCTGCTTCTGAAATGAACATCCAATTTTAATCTACTATATATGTTCTCATTTACATTTAGAACCATTGTGGATAAATTCAAAATGTGTTTCTAGTTATAAAATGACGTATAAAATTCGTTTTATTTTTATTAAAATGATCCAAATGATGTTTATAAATTTTCTTTTTTTGTTAAATCATTAAAAAATGCACCACTATTTTTTCAAATACTTTTTCCATGAGCAAATCTACTTAATGACGAATTTGTTCAGCTAATATTATCAAGGTTTCAACAATTTCATTCCTTTATATTTGGATCTTCATATACAATTTCATGAATTCGTATAATGTCTGGTGTTGAGTAACTTTTAGGACGTCAACTGTGTGTATCATCTTCGATTCTTGTTCGATCACGTTTAAACTCTAAACCCCATCAATGAACAGTAGAATATGAAGTTTCAGATCCTTATAATACCTTTTTACTGTGAATTTTCAATGCAGTTAATCATTTCAGAACAAGAAATATGATAACAGTGCGATACTCAATTTTTCCGTAAAAAAACAATAAATTGCAAATCAATTTCAAATATGTTCTAAACAATAATAAAGTAATTGATTCAAACAAAATTTTAAATGTGATGTTGAAATATGATATCCATATTAAAATAGCATGGAAATATGTAATTTTACACTGTTTCATAATTGTTCTTTCATAACTTTTCACACAAACTATACTTTTTTATTAAACATTTAAATAATTGAATAAATTTTCAATCTAACAATTTGATGATATTTTATTTTTTCAACATTATTTTATTAATATTACATTTTTAAAATTTCCCTTTCCTAATCTTAGAGAATTGTTGATAACTTAATACTGAAAATGAGTTCATAAATAAAATATAATTAAAACTAAATTTATAAGTGATAATTCTAATAGAGAAACAACTAATTATTCAAACAAAATATTATTTAAACATTTTAATTTATCTTTTTCTGTATTGAATTTAATATTGATATTTCGTAATATTTCACAAATTAATTTCTAGAAACAAGGCAACTCAGAGAAATAATTGTATATTTTTGTTATAATAATAATAATAATAATAATAATTGAAATGAATTTAGGGTAAATAAGAACAATAATAATAAAATAAACAATAAATCTTTCTACATTAATTATATAACTGAAGAATAAAATTATTTTTTGTATTAAAAAATTCCAAAATATTTTTGGATTTTTTCAAAATATAAAATAAATAAATTTTAATTGAAAAAAAATATTCTTGAGAAAATTCGCAAAAGAAATTCAGAGAGAAATCATTCTTATAACATTCGAAAAACAAGAAATCAAATTTGATATCATTATTTTATTTATTTATTTTCCTAACATTCAATTTTGTTGTGAAAGTCTCAAAATCAAGCTCAGGCAACATTTTGAAATATCTAAAATATTTATATAAATGGTAAAGCCTTTCGATTATTTATTGTATTTATTATGGGAATATCGATCAATATGTGTAGTAGGCCGTCTAAAAAACAATATTATCAACAAAGTAAAATGTAGTTCTCTGATCAAAAGCTCAATATCTAAAGGTCTACAATCGTATTACCAGGACTATCTAGATTTCTATTTCGATAAAAGAGCATATAAGCGCATTCGTGGCCTTGGAAAACCTTTTGAAAGTCGGTCTCTTTGATTTCCGTTATGCTTTCATCATTGAAATCATACCATCGCCCGCTTTCCACGAAGGTTGTTTTCACTTTTCTCTGATGCTGCGTTTGCTCTGTGTTGGAATATCGAGCATTAAATTTTGAATCTTGATCGCTAAATTTCGAAGCTGATGTCGACTGGAACCTCAACTTGTTATTGGCACTTAATGGCAGTGAATGTATGACATTAGATTTTGTCTGTGAGCTGGAGTCAGAGGACAGATCACTTTTTTCCGGTTCCTGGCCGTTTGCATTAGAGTAGAGATTGGATATGTTCTGCGTCTCAAACAATTGTGCTTTCCAACCGTTGAAGGCTTCATTATTGTTGGTGTTCAAAGGTTGTGAAAATTCATCAATGACGGAGTCTGACAATTCGGATGAGTTCCTGTTCAATAAATGAGCTTGGTGCAGCAAATTTGCTTTATGGAGCTCCATTTCAGGAATTTGAGAATCAACGGAATCTGCTTCTGGCATGAAATTGGTCTCTGCAACAACTCCGGCTCCATTGGTGCCAGTCCAGAAGCTTTTAATAGCGTCAAATAATGCTGAAAATTTGCTGTTGGACTTTTTTCCGCTTACGTTTGAAGATTCAGAAATATTCCTGTATAGAATGGATCATTTTTATGAGAATTATGAAATTATTTTTATAAATTTGTATTGAGTGTTAAATGTTAAAATAAGATAATTAAAAATAAATTAAGTTAATATTAAATATAAATAATGTTGCGTCATAGATTGCATCATATTTGTCAGTTGAAAATTTATCTCACAATAATATAATATATAATATTTGGATATCAAGAAATGATTGTGAAAATCACTTGTTTTGGTTTTTTATTTCATCCGCCATATTCAGAGATATCCGAGTGACTATCATTTGTTTCAATCGATGGTACACAAGCTTTCAAAGCAGAAATTCAACAATTATGAAGAAATAGAAAAATTGCTCAATTAATGAATCACTTCAAAAGAAGAGTCGTTTTTCCATCAACTATTTTAACTACTACCATTCAGGTGGGAAAAGGTAATATCAAAAGATACTTTGATTAGTAAACATGTACTTATTTTTTCATTAAAAAGTGTATTTGTATTTAAAAACGGATCGAATTAATTCACATATCTAATAATTCATGTATTCACCATTATCATTATCCATAAATTTCCTACTATCTGTCCCCCATTTCTCAGACGTTCTAGAAGAATATGATCTCAAGAGTCCCCAATGCAGTCAAATGGAATTCCTGTTTATCATTTGGGAAGAAATCTTCCTTTTTTGAATTTTTGAACCATCTTTGATATTTTCTAATACTTAATATCCAACAATATACCGTTGAAATGTTCCGAACTCATTGTCAGTTTGAAAATACGCATAAATTAATTTACATTAACAACCAATAAAAATTATTAACGTATACTGTCTTTTTGAAAACAGCGCTGACAAATAAATAAAATTAACATATTAAAAAAAGAAAATAGTTTTCGAGAAATCAACATTAAATATAAAATGATAAAATTTCTTTAAACAATTTATTTATTTTACAAAATATTTTCTAAAAATAAATCAATAATTATTTTTATTCAAAATATTAAAAATAAACATTAATCCAAATGTTCCTGTTAATTTTTCTAAGAAAAAAGTTTTTTGATATTAAAGACGCAAATAGATGTAAGAACAGAATATTTTTTTAGTGTTCTACAAGTTTAATAAAAGTTTTAAAGAGCTCCGGAAACTCAGAGACAACCGTTCACAGTACTTGAAACTGTAGGAAGAGGACTTTATAATGTTGTTCATCGGTGTATGAGGAAATAAGATGAAATTTATTAAAATTTTGTGAAGACAAAAACTAAAACGAAAAAAAATAATTACCAATCAGATTAAATTATTTTACTAATTAAAATAAAATATTTTGTTATTTTTTTATCTAGAAAATATGTAAATTATTCTTAATTATCGAATTTGAATTTTAAAGATAAATATTGAGCTAGAATTTTTTAAAAAATTATATAATTATCTTCAGATAACTAATATTTGAATCGATTAATTATTTTAGTTAATTATTTGATTCAATTAAACAAAAATTCCAGCTTCTTCAAATTTGTCTTGTTACTTGTCAATGGTTGGCTAAAATATCACATAAAAAATAAAACGAAATAAATTAACCAATCACAAAAAAGTACAGATTTCAAATTTCAAAGTAATGTCAAATATTCCCCTTGAAAGGTTTGTGGTGATGAAACATTAAAACAACTTTAATGTATTAGAGAAAAGCTAATAATTTTTGATCCGACCATATATAATATATAAAATCAAGTATTCAAGTAGTGAAGAACCTTTATATTCAACTGCAGTCTTATCAATTACCTTTAAACCCTATTATTATAGTATGAATATTTTATCTTATTTATGTTTGTCATATTTAATGTTAATTTACTCTTTTTTTCACTTTTAGGAAGTATTTTTTTAAAAATATGTAAATTACTCTACTCCAATTTCGGAATTTAAGGTATCACAGTCTTTAGTATTTGCCAAAAGGTCCATTGATTCTCCTCGACCAGTGACTTTTGACAGAGACACGTTGTCATTGTTTGGCTTGGGTTTGTTCTGTTTATCAGAATAAATTTGTGAGAAATCCTTCCTCTCACAATTGGAATTCAATTTCGTCTCTCTGGTATTGTTCTAATATGAAAATCACTCTAAATTGAACTGATTTCAACCGAATAACCTCATTCTCTTCCACTTCGTTTTCAAATCCATACGGATCTTTAATATATGCATGATAGTGACCTCCCAAAGTACTGTTTCCAACATGTATAACAACCGAAAATAAATCATAAAGTATTTTCTAAATAAAGGTTAATTATAACAAGTTTAATTAATGAGAAAAAAATCTTTCAAAATTATTCCTTTCGGAATAATATAACATAGAATAGGAACAATAAAATGCTTATTTGCATATTGTTCCCGATCCTCTAATCCCAAATCCACAGGTACCTACATTTGTCTGTTTCGATTCCAGAAATTCGGAAACATCCAGAGTAACAGGAAAACTGCAACACTTGTCGACCTTGATGCTCTCCATAGTTCTGGGATCGAAATCAAATCGTGATAGGCAAAGTGTCAAAATTGGTGGAAACTCTTTAAAATGAGTTGTCTTCAAATAATAATCATATAATAATGATAATTGTAATATCACACCTTGATTGCATCTACTTTTGCGTTACAATTTACGCAAAAGTATTGATTATCCCCCATTAGGCGTTCATTAGCTGTATGAGCCATCAGACATAGTTCCACAGAGTCGTGTTGAATAACCGCTAAATTGACATCTAAATATTCGTCCTGTGGTTTGTATTTTGATAAAATTAATACGTTGGAAAGATTTAATGTTAAGAATCACGAACATCGATCCATAATATATTTATCTTATTTGGTTGCAGTGAAATTCGGAGTTTGCTATATTTTATATTTCAGAATCATTTTATAATGTTTGTTTAGTTTGAATGGTCTTCTTTCTACTGAGTATTTAGAAATATATTTTTCTACTATTATTATTTTGTTATGAACCCTTCTAACGAAGAAATATTTTTGCTATTCCATTTTCAGTGGAAGCTAAATTTAAATGCTTCCAATACTGGAAGACTTAAAACTTATAAGAAAATTTAATTGTTGGTGAATATACTTTTAAGCGTTTGTTCGTAAAGTTTAATGTCAGTAAGGCGGATCTTAAAGACAACTAAAAGTTTGGCTAACAGCAAAAGTAGATTATCATGCTCTCATTGGATGATAACTTCAATCAATAATAACTTCAAATTATCCAATGAGTAATATAATTTACTGATGACTCACTTATATTTATTTACGGTAAAATTTGACTGAATTAAAATTTCTTTTTTTAATATCTACCTCAGATAAAATAAAAATTAAACAATTCCTGAAAACTTTCCTGCTAATCTAATGTAATTTGAAGATATATTTTCATCTATACTTTTTCAAATGGGACTGGCATTGATAAAAAGACTAAGCTTTTTAACTAATTAAGCGAAATTTTTTAAAATATTTTTATTAATTAATGCATGATTCTAATTAATTTAATAATCAAAAATAAAATTTATGTTAATTTTCGAATATAAATAAAAAAAATACTTAATTATCTTATTTATATTTATAAATTTTGTATAAAAATTCTGACGTTCGAAAGAGGAAATTTTCTAATTATCATATTTTAATAAAAAGAAAATCTTTGAATAAAAATTCACAAAAACATTCGAATTTAATATCAAAAATTATAAATATATTTTTTAAAATCATTCAGCGAGAATTTTGACAGATTAAATTATCTCCCTGAAGCATAATTAAATATCTCTTAACGCTATAAAAGATGTTCTTAATAATAAATAAATGTAAACAGAAATAAAATATAAATAATACTAATAACACAAACGAATAAAAATATAATCACAGATATATTTATATGTGGAAATTGAAAATGACTTCTTTTAATACTTATTATTTTATAATATAAATATATAAAATGAAAAAATATAACGAAACTTCATTCGGCGCAGTTCTCAATTGCAAAACCGAAATAAAATAACACTTCAATATCCAAGATGATGAAACTGAGAAAAGTCTACCCACCACCAAAGGGTAAGGTATTCTTAATGTAAGGGAAGGCACCTTTCAAGTTTTAAGAAAGTTTGAAAAAAATTAAAGAGAAAAACTGAGAAATTATATTCACAAAAACTGACGATGTAAAACACCAGTTATATCGATTGTGAAAATAATTAAAACAGAAAATTAAAAAAAATCACAAAGAAAAGAAGAATTAAAGAAAGACAAATTAAAGAAGAATTAATTCACTTCGTCAGATATTTCAATGTTTATAATTATGATAATTATTATGTATTACATTTTCCAGATTGTTACAGTGAAGCACCAAATAGCAAGAGAAAAGAGCTTAAGATAGCTAATTACAATACTTCAAATAGTTTTTAATTGTCATTGATGGTGAAAAAGGTTTTATTAATAATAAAAGTAAAAATTCAGAAAATAAAAATAGACTTTCTATTTATCTCTTAGAGACAGCGTTGTTACGCTCTTTTAATTCTTGAGATGACATTAATTATTTTTTCTTGTGAAATTAAAAATAATTTTATTAATATTTTTCTTGAAGAACAAAAGAATATTTGATTTATTTAAGTGAATATCGATTAATTTACTTATTTTATGATAGAATAATTTTTTTTATATTTTACGTTAACTAATAATTTAAGATATCTGTAATTTTTTTAAAAAATGAATAGAACTTTTTTTAATTATTTTTATTCATTTTAAATATTAAAACTCATCATTAAAAATAGTAAAAAAAAACTTAAGTTCTTAACTTTGTGTAAAACATTTGAAAACCGATTTTATCATTGATATCATTTTTTCTGATGACTTAAGTTAATCTTCTAAATATAGCTTCGTTCAGTTGACCTATCGATCAAGAACATTTACCGCTGATCAAAGTTTGTGAATACTTTCGTAGTTAAGAATTATTATTGTGATGACTATTTATAGAAAAGATTTTTAGTATTTTTCTTAACTCTTGGTGAAAAAATTATATACCCATCAACTATTTTGGTCAGTTCGATGCTCAAGGATGTTGTGAAAGAATAATTATTGAATTAATATAATTGACTTAAATCAATTTTTTTAATTTAAAAATTTTACTTTCAAAAAGTTTTAATTGCAATATTTTTCCGAATGTTAAAACGAATTTATTTTTCTAATCGTTTTACACCTTCCTTTTTAGCACAAACTTAAAAACTACACCAATTATCTTAAATATCGTGTGAACTTTATATACATTCCATATATAAGAGCACAGAAAATTAACTTGTTTGTTTGGCGAAAATTCTTTGTTTTGTTGGTGTGTATAGCATGCAGAAAGAATTTTATGAATTAAACTTATGAAACTTTAATTACAATCTTAATTAAATATTCATTTGCTTAAGTTGATTATTTTTATCTAATTTTTCTTTTAGATGATTTGAATTCCAATTATTATTATTATTTTCTTTGCAACATTGATACATATTAATTGAAATACTTTTGGAATTACCCATGAAATAGAAAGATGGTTGTGGTTAAAGAAGATAGTGGTGTAACGATGATAAAAATTGGCTTAGAAAGAAAAGATTACTGATACCAACATTCAAAACATAAACAAGTTGATTAATGAAAATCTTCATCTTTGTATCATAAGTCATTAATTATTTGACGTCTTTACAAGCAGTTTTCTGTGTTTACTCTCTTCTCTTTATAGATTGGCTTTAAAATAAATTAAGTTTTTGAAAATTGAGGAAAACGAATAT
>JBBMKC010111469.1:0-16427 GCA_037834085.1 Bipalium vagum
TAATTATGTTTCATTTTAGTTTTTATGAAAATGTATGTTTTTCATAGTATTATATCATAGAGACTCATAGGCACTTTAGTGCGTTAACGCTGATAAAATTTTTATGTGCTTTAGAGTTAATAATATACTTTAATAATAAATAGTAATATATTATAATTATTATAATATTTATTTTTAATATATAGATAATATTTATTTTTAATATATAGATAATATTTATTTTTAATATATAGATAATATTTATAATATATTAATCCAATTTTGAGTATGATTTGCATTAATAACTAACATAAATGTAAATAATAAATATATAGTCAAAGGTGTCTATACTGAACTGGTTTTTAGTGAACGTTCACTTAAGTTTTAAAAAGTATTTAGTTAATAGTTAAAACTTGCTATTTTCTTTAAAAACTTAAAATATGAACAATGAACTAAAACAATAACCTTTTAATGCTATAGATGTTGTAATCTGTTTACTATTAATAGAATAATTACTAATTTAACTTCGTATAGTGAACAAAGATAAAAAATTTGAAAAATTTAGTTATTAAAAATGAATGAAAAAGTTAATAACCAAAGAATGCTGTCACTAAAATAAAAGATTTCACTTGCTTCTATCAATAAATTATTACATTAAAAAATGATATTATATAAGGGTTTTTGGTTTGTCAAAGTCATGAACCTTTAAAGTTATATTACTTTAATTTATATAATAGTTTACTTTAGATAATATTAAAATATTAATGGAAAAGAAAGAATTTGAAATTTGCACAGAGATATGCCGAAATCTGCGATCGTTGCGCAGTACATAAAAGGAAATGCTGCAAAATCTACACTATCAATTTCTTCAAATTTCTAACATAAGCAAAAGACTGGAAGTGGCCGTATTCCTAAAGAATACTTACAAAAATGGTAGAGAGCATTAAGAAAATGATAGATCATACTCACGGTATTTCGTAAAGAAATCTGGATTCAAAATTCAATGTTACGCAACAGTATGTATGCCAAATGTTAAAAGAAAGACGGATATTCGATACATGAAAAAGAAAAAGGTTCCAAATCGCACACTAGCTCAATAGGCTGTAGTTCGTCCAAAATATCGCCAGTTAATTAACCTTTTTCGTGGAAAAAATTGTGATTTTGGATGATGAGTCATATTTTCGTTTGCCAAACAACGACCTGGCTGCTAATTCTTGATTTTATACATCAAATATCGAAGAAACGCCTAGCAAAATAAAACTAAAGAGAATTGAAAAAATTGAGACAAAAATACTGGTTTAGATTGCCTCTCTGAAAATGGCCTAAGCCAACATTACAATGTTCCATCAGTTCACGCAATCAATAAAAATGCTATATCACCAAATGCATGAGTAAATTGAAAAAATTTATTACTCAGCATCACAAAAACGATGAAGTTGTGTTTTGGCCAGATATTTCTTCTCATTACTCGTTAGAAACGCAAGATATCCTGAAGTCTAACAACATCAATTTTGTGCCAAAACATTGTAATTCAGCGAGCTTGCCTGAACTACGACCGATCGAGGACTTTTGATCGTAATTCAAACGTCACGTTTACGATAAAGGCTGCTGTGTCGAAAATCTTGATCAGCTTCGGAGAAGAATTGAATATTCGTTGAAGAATTTTTTATTTTGTTTCGAAATTACCATGCTTTGATTATTTAAAAAAATCCGCATTATTTATTTGTACCCATAATAATATTTTTTACTAATATTTTATTATTTGATTTTATTATTATTTTCTTTTCAGGAAAATATTGTTTAACCTAAAAAATAAGAAAGGATTTTAAACCATGCAAAAATATCAACAAAATAGTGAAAAATCTTTGACAAAAATTGATATTTATATGAATGATAAAAATGACATATGGTAAACTTACATTTTCTCTGTTGAGCTACTTCAACGGGAATTAGGCAAGTAGAAACGAGTAAAGTTAATAAAATATTTATTTACATAAAAATATTTTTATGAAGAGAACTGGAAATATGTTTAAAAAAAGAAGAGAAATAGTTTTATGAAACTTAGGGAAAATATTAAAATTTAAATTTAAAAAATTAAATATAAAAAATAAAATAAATAAAGATATATAAATGTTCAATATTTCACTTTATATACTAATTTATATTTATATTTAAATAAAGTGAAATATTGAACATTAAAAAATTAATCTCGAGCAAATGGTATAATAAGCTTGCATAAACGAAGAAGCATTGCAAGAAGTAGAAGAAAAAGAAGAAATTAGAACTGTTCGATTAAAGAACTCAAGATTTTAGTTAAGAGGTTTAATTAATTAAGGATTAATTAGGGAGTCTCCTTTTAATAAGAAATCTGAAAAAAATTCTTTTTGGATTTCATTATAAGTAGTTTAACTCTCATGGAGCACTTGAAGTGATTATACAGTAATGGTCTTAAAGCTTTTCAGCTGCATTTGAAAGACTTTCAGATAAAAAGGACGTAGACCCTTAATATATATTGACTAAGTCAAATTTGAGTATAACAAGTCATGAGCAAGATAAAGATTTAAATTTTATTTATTTAACTATTTCAAATCTTTGAAAACGAGTGAGAAATGCAAAGAATCTTTCAAAAACGATACTCAATGATGTAAAGAAGAATAAAAACATCGATGTTTTTAGGTGTGGTCATTACTTCTTTTGGGATTATAAGAATAATCATTTTTAAGTCGCAATATTAAATCCCAGAAACTCAACTTAATATACACCCATGTTTAAGAAAAACGTACCACTGATTATTTTAATGAATTTTACTGGAATTGCTGTACCTGTTTAATAAATCTAATTTAATCAGATATCTGAATTTCAATAAGAACATAATTTAAAAAGGTAAGTAATTCATAAATGATAAGTGTTGGAATCCACTGTGAAATCCACAGTAAAATTGGTAAAAACCAGTCAGATCAAAAACAAATTCTAAAACAACGGATTGCACAGACCGCTGACGAACCTCAGGAGCCGATGGAGAGTGACGAGAGCTCTCCGAAACTCATGATCGACATTTGATTTGATAATTGATATTTAATAATAATTAATTAATTAAATAATTAATTAATCAACAGTTATTTAGTGATAGAAGGAAATTCTTCTCATTACTAACTTTTTAATATTTTCTTTATTCTTTTTTATTGTTCTCTCGCTAGTTCGATTCTGCTTCGATTTTTGTATCAGGACTTCTTCGACTATCGTAAAGTCAAGAAGATATTTTATTAACTAACTAATCGTTTGTAATTTGTATATTGTTTGTTTATTTGAATAGATTCCTAACCTTGCATTTGTGATAACAAATATACCTTATTTTGTTAATCGCCTTGTTTATTCGTGAGTTTTCTATTATTTACAATTCCTTGGAATTTTTGAGCCCAGTTGTAGGCCCCCTTGTAACAAATTAGCTTGCGATCTAGACCGTTACAAGAAGTATTCAAATTACATTTAGCAATTAAAATGGGATTGGAAAAACACAACATTTTGTACAACTAACGGAATTTGAAATATATCGAATGGTAGAATTTTATGAAAAGGAAATAAGTTTCAGAGAAATCATCTGATGTTTCGACAGAAATCATTCTACTATTTTATGAACATTGAAGGCGTGGTACGAGAAAGCACAGTAGTAGTGCACGATGTTGAAGCACAAATTAGTGTGAAGATAGACACCTTCATCTCCGATTTGAGTCGTTACCATGATTTCGGTCAACCCTTGTTTTTATCAGAGGTAATTTAAATAAATTTAGATACATTGATGAAATTCTGAGACCGTTTTGATTCCATTAATTGAAACAATTCCATGTAGTATTTTTCAACAAGACAAAGTGAAACCACATACTGCCAGTAATTAGCAAAGGCGTTGTATGAATAAGAAGTGAAAATAATAGCTTTGACAGTATATTCAAAAAATTTTTAGCATACTGGACATGTATGGGATATCATGGGATATCACTGTCTTTTTTTGATAGTCCTAAAGCATTGGAATAATTAAAAATATGCCATATTGAAAAATAATTTTAATTAATATTTTACAAAAAAATTCAAAATATGTCGTAATATTTGGTAATATTTTTTCTACAAGTTTTTCAAAAAAATTTATTTATATAATTTGATCAAATATATATGATAATTTTAGGTTTAGTTTTAATTTTTTTATAATTATACGTTGTTAATGAAAATTATCGAAACTCTTCAATACTTTGGTCGGACAGTTAATGTTCCCGTAATAGTTTTACAAAGCATATAAACTCAACGTTCGGTAGTTTGTTAATGGTAACATGTGCTATTACTTTCAAAAGATAATTCAGTAATCGTCTTAAAGAATAGGTCATATTATATTTCATGACAACATTAGACGGACATAGCAGTAGTGAAGATAAGAAACCTAAGCTTTTCGACATCATATATTCCTACCTCCACTACATTTCACAGATTTCTCAACACCGATTATGAATTTCTAAGACTTTCTTTCTTATAAGGTAAAATCTTTAACACGCGAAGAATTTTTGTTTCTATAAATAAATATGATACTTATGATTTATTTAAGTTTAAAATTAAAACAAAAGAATGCTTGTTTTCAAAAATAAAACAAAAAATTAGTATTTTAATACTAATAGGGCACGCTAATCTAACTAGATATCTTTTTATATGGTTAGGTTTTATGATAATCCTATTGGCAAATTAAATAATACATAGCAACAGTAATATTATATTCAATTAAATTTCAATTCAGAAATTTTGGATACGTCGATAGTTATCACACAATGTCTAACAATCAGTTATCAGTTAGTGAACACCTTTACGAGTCATACTCGAAATATGTTGTACTCTATAAATATAGCGTCAACCGAAGACTCGTTTGAATACTTCTTAACAACAAACAACTGAGAGAATACTAATAAGGTTTATGATAGCGAAAACAGTAATAATGAAAATGGTAATAATCAAAAGATAAAGAGAAAATAAATAATATCAACAGATAAAAATTATACATTAATAATGAAACGTTTACAGCATTATTAGTAAAAAAAATCAAAGATATCTCACCAGATTTGAGAAAAAGGGTCCAGGCTTCTAGACCAGCCATGAATTTCCTTGTCAATTCAGTTCCGTGGAACCCGATCCTATTGAGAACTAACTGATATGATCTACCAATTGCCTAGGTTGTGTTTTTAATCTTTCTTCTACAATAAGATTTCTCCACAATACAACGTTCAACTGCAACGAATTGCAGTTGTCCCAGACCTGAGCGATAATTTATCCATCAATTCAACAGGGCATCAAAGAATTGCTTCCGCCCTGACGGTAATTCTTCTCTGAAATTCTAAAGAATAATTAAAACTGAACGTGATTTTTTAAGTCCCTTCATGGCATTAATGAGAGATAAAAGCAGAATTCGAGAATAGAAAATGGTTTTCTCCATTAAACCCATTAGGGAAAATTGAGGATGACATTGAATTAACCTACTTTTAAAAAGTGGGAAATATTTCCCCTTAAACTATTTTTTAAATATTATTATAAATAATATTTAATATTTATTAAAAATTATTATTTTAAATATTAATATTATTATGTTTTTATTATTTTTACAATTTTATAGAAAGAAAACCCCAAAAAATCTGCTTTAAAAAAATATTATCTATTAATTAATAATATATAAATAATATCAATTTCTGTCACTTTTAATTTCAAATTAAAATTTTCAAAATTAAACTTTTTCTAATTAGAAAATAGTTTTTCTTGAAATTTAAAAAAGAAAAATTATTGAATTCGCCATTGCGTCAATCATAAATCTCTTAACTGAAATCAATATTTTTAATATCAATTATTGTTTATTGAATTATATATTGAAAATAAAGAATTAAATTAATTTTTCTAATATTAAGTTCGAATTTTATTAAACTTGTTATCGTGAATTAATTTGAAATTTATAAATTGTATAAAAATTTTTTATTAACCTATTTTTTTATTTTTATGCTTACCTTAAATGTACAGAGAGAAAAAGTTTACACATTATCAATAATGAAAAAAATTGTTGTAAATATATAAATAATTTGACATTTTAATATTTAAAATTATAATGCTAAAAGTTTACACCAACAGTACTTAAAAAGTAATTATTATTTAAAATTCTTTATGTTCCAGATAATTATTATAGACATTTAGAAAAAAACGATTAGATAATTTTAGACACAAGAAATAATTTTATTTTATTTTTTTAAATGAAATTTTATTTAATTTTATATTATTTTTTTATGTTTTTATTAATTATTATTTTAATTTCTATTACCATTTTTATTATTATTATTTTAATTTTTATTACTATTTTTATTATTATTATTATTATAAATAATATCCCAAAAAATTGACAAATAAAATATTTTTAACATTGTTTTGTAAATTATAACAGATTGTTTTTATTATCACTTAATATTAGAATGTTTTACCATTTTAAGATGTAAAAAATGAATAAAATCAACTATTTTACATTTTGCTTAACAAGAATATTCGTTCGTTTGCACTGGTAATAAAATTTTTATTACATTTAAGTGAAAATATTACATTGATAAATTTATTTTTATGGTTCATTTATGTCATTTATTAATTGTTGTTGAATTACAATTTGTGATTTTCTCATAAATTTTGTTTATTTCTATTTTGAAAGAGGGGGTAACGAAATTCATCTTTGATGAATTACTCCTTTCATTCTATCAATTTTTAATTTAGAATATTAAAAAAAAAAAAAAGATAAGAAAACATAACAATTAAAGAATTGATTTAGCTTTGGTAAGTTTTAATGGTAATCAAACTAAACTAATTGCTAATTTATTATAATTAATTTACTCTAATCAAGTATTTAAGATGAATAATACTTAGAATACTAAAATAATTATGGATAATTGATAATTGAATAGTGCACATATTTTATAATATATAATTTATTGTGTACTATGTGTAGTGAATGATTATTAAAGCTCGATACTTTTAAGAGAAACAAAAAAATACTTTATTCAGAAAGATGTTTTTAATCGTACACGTCACTAATCTTTCACATTATTTCAGTACAATTTCTTTGTTAATTTAAATTGGACCATTCCAAGACTTATTTTTAAAAATTTTTGTCTTAAATGCTACGCAGCAGGCGAATGAGTCATTGATCAGAATAATGAGAGATCTGAAGTAGCCAGATTTTTTGTTTGGTTATCAAATAAGTTTAAAAGTTTTTGATTCTGAAAAATAGATTTTTTCTCTCCGTTCAGTGCGCAATGAAAAAAAAATTATTTCATTCCTTTGATGCAGCATTTAACTGATTGATATTTCATACTTTTATGACAATTATATTTATTCCTTTAAAATTGTTTATTTAAGCAGCTAGAAATAATTTTCTGATCACCTTCTAATCTTATATGAAGTTATTTTCGAATTTGGCTCTCATTTTAATGTAATTATTATTTATTATATAAAGTTCCAAACTTGTATTTATATCAGAACTGTGATTTTTAAAAGATTTTTCATGAAACAATTGTTGGATTGGCTCAAGGCACAAAATTTATTAATAATAATAATAATAAACATAATAATAAAATATTAATTAATAATCAGTGGATAAACAAATATACCGATACCGAGATAATAATAATGATAATATTAACAAAAGAATTTGTCTCCATAATAGAAAAATAATAATAATAAATGACCAAAAGTTTCGGCGGTGAGTCTGTGGGAGTTAAATTATTAATTTTTTTGGGGTAAATAAGCTCCGTCTTTGGAGCAATTAATTTCTTTGTCTAACTTTGTCTCGGTGTGGAGACAAAGTTAGAAATAATGGGCTATTGATGGAAATAGCCGTCTCGAAGCGTAGCGATTGTTGATCGTAGCCCAATCTCTACGACTATATAAAGAGACGGCTATTCCCATAAAATTCCCAGTAAACGTCGAAAATTGATTCTATTTTACTTTGTTAACGTCTGAAAATAAAGAAGATTTTATTCTGTAGACGTCCAAATTGAACGAAGATTTTATTTAGTTAACGTCGGAAGATAAAGAAGATTTTATTAAGCGTCGAAAGAGATTTTATTGCAATCGTTCCAGTTTCCAAAAAATTTTGATTTTATTCCGTCAATGAACATGTAAGAAGATTTACCAAGGGGACCCATCGAGTTTGAGAATCCTTAGGTGATCTGCAAAGGACCTAGAGGACGACCAGGGGACACCTTGTTGCTCCTGATGAGACCGTTACATTTATTATTTTTACTTATCGATTTCTTTCTATTCGTTTGGTGATCATTCTCCTAACATTTATCGTAGAATTATTTTGTTTACCATTATTTTTTTTTTATTTTGAATATTAATTATTTTTTTAAAAATTGATTTAAACGACATTGGTTTAGTTTTGTTTGACATTGGGAAATATTCTGTTATTATTTGTAATAACTATTTATTGGAGCGAAGCTTTTATTGCGACGAGAGTGTCGGACTGTTGTGATACTTTTAATAAAGTTTTATTGTGAATGTTTTGATTCAGTTTTCAGGGTGCGGATAAAATAATGTAGTGCGAGTTTTTTTTTTCAGATAGAAAGCAGATAAGGTTTTATCGTGATAGTTTTGATTCCAGTTGAGTTTAATCGAATTACGAGTACAACATCATTAAAGCGAGGAGATACTGACAGACGAGCTAAGGTTACTTGGTTAAAGAATAATAGTATGAAGAACTTTTTATTAGTGCACTAATAATATAAATGAAAGTATTTCAAAGATCACCTTTTAATAGATTTTAATCATGAAGTTTGAATATTTAACAAACCAAATTTGTATATAAATGGTATAAATCAATTATATATTGCATTTTAAGAAAACTTTGAGGATAAATAAATAACTTCAATTGATTTTAATAGCCTCATTAATTGTTATTTTTGATTCATTTTTTTACCGTTGATTAACTAAGATGATTTTGAGTTACAAGTTTTTTCTTAGTCGGAAGACTAGGTGAACTAAGATTTAACCAATTGATTTTTGGGGTAAAACTTCTGAGTATATCAAGTACTCTGTTATTTTGTTTTTGTGTTCCACATTGTGTTATAAGAAATGAATCTTGATTCGTGTCATTCCGTTGGTTTCTGAGGCTTTTACAGTACTAGAAGTCAACTATAAGTGAAAGAGTTGGATCTGAGTTAAATTAAAAGGTTAAAGGCTATTAACATTTCTTAATGATATTAACTTTTTATACAGAAAATTTTAATTTATGATATGGTTAGTAAATTTTATATAAAAATGTTTATAAATAAAAAATGACATTATTATAAAAACAGACTGTAGGAGTACTGAATTTTATTTATATTTTAGAACTACCATTTAAAATTGTTATGTATACATTAATATTATTATTTATTTTTAATGTAGGAAGTGTTGGTTTCTAAGAATATTTTTATTACCATTTATTTCAGAAATATTAAATAATTAAATTCTTTAAAATGAGCAAAATAATTCTTAAATTCTGAAATTAAAAAATTATTATCAATGGAAAATGATCTCATCATCCAGAAAAATTATAATATTAAAGAATTTCGCATATTCACTGAACTTCAATATCTACTAGGCAGTAATGGAACGGTTGCAGCTATAAAATCAAAATAGATTAGCAGCTAACGGACACCATGTTCAACGATAGCTTATATAATTCACCAGAAAATATATTTTTTTAATCTGAAGCAGTTGCTTCCGAAACAGTCTTGTAGGCCTTGTTGATCAAGATTAGTATCAAAATTTATGAAAAATTCAAAAAGTTTTCAAATTTCAGGTTTTGCTTTCAAATGAAAATTTGAAATCATTTTTATGTAAATTAAGATCCAAAAAATGAACAGATGACTGTTGAATGACGGTCAGAAAAATAATTAACTGCATTTATTTAACTTATTTTGTCATTTTACAGCAGAAAGTCATATAAAATCCAAAATCTCGTATACATCAGTCAAATAATAAAACAATAAATCTTAAAATTTGTCAAGGGTACATTAAGATGTTACTTCAAAAGAAGAAAACCAAAATTCACAATGGAAGACAAAGGTTCAATAATGAGAAAAATATCGAGTTTGTCTGTCTAGAATTTTTTCAATCTCAGAACAGAGATTGGTACCTCCGTAATCTTCAGCAGTTGAGAGACATGGGTTCAATAATCCTCTAGCTTCTTTAAATATTATTTATAACTTTATATATATAGATTTTCAACCTGTCGATGTTTCATTATTAAATTAAGTGAAAAATTTGTTTTTATTTTAAACTCAATATATTATATTATATTATATTTTTTTTAGTTCACAATGTTTACGATAAATCTTAGTCTTAGTTCAGTGAAATTTTCATAAATTTTGATATTTATTCTTTAATCAAAGTTGAAGATATTTTATTAAATAAATAAATAAAATAAAGTTTAATTTTAAATTAATATTCCAGTTTATTCACAACCGAGGAAATAAACGCGTTGTCTGTCAATTTTGTATAAAAGTGTTTTATTTGTATAAAAATCTGAATATGTTTAGAAACTATATAAATTTGAGTTTTGTTTAAATGAATAAGTGATGAAAAATACTACTATGTTCAAACGGTAAGGTGACTTATAAATGGGAAACTTAGACAAATATTTGAGTCCAAACAAACTGGTATTTCTATATTGCCACAAAATTCACCTATATTTTTGGCGAATTTAATTTTGATATGTCAAATAAGAAAAAGTTAACAGTTCTTTACTTATATCAATTAATCGACCTTTTTACGATTTTTAAAATGTCTATCAATGCCACCAAAACTTTTCAAATGATGCAGACAGTATTTGGTGATCAATGCTGATCCAGAAAAAATATATTCAAGTGGTATAAATTGTTCGGAGAAGGTTGTAAATCACTAGAAAATGAAGCTTGTTCTGATCGAAATCAAGATTCTGTTAACAGTTTTATGGATTATCGTGGTGTAGTTCACAATGAATTTCTTGCAGGTTGTACCGTAAAATAGATTATTATTTACAAGTTATGCGTCGTTTACGTGAGGTGATTCTTCAAAAAAACCATATTTGTGGGCGGACAATTCATGGATTTTAAACCACGAAAACGCCCTTTCTCACAATGCCATTATTATATATTGAGATTTTTTAGTTATAATCAATGAAACGAAAAACGATGTTATGAACATTCCGAAGTGATTTTGAAAAGAGCTTTCTAAATTGGATTAAACGTTGACGAATGTGTATTACGATAGAAGGAGAGTACTTTGAAGTATAAAAATAAATTTTGGTGATTAAATAAATAATATTTGTTTTATCTTGAGAGTCACCTTACTTGTTGAACGTAGCAGTATTTTAAATTTCAGTATGGATATGGATTTGGTATTATTTTGGCATTTGAAATTTAAGCTGTAATTAGACAATCAAGCAGCAAAGAGATTTAATTTAGACCGATGTACATGTTACGCATTTTCCAAACTTGTGAAGAAGTTTGAAGAAAATGGTAATATTATCAATTTATCTCACGACATCTTTCATAAGCGAGTGGACATTAAACCGCCATTAAATGTTTAATTGCCGATATAGATGGTAAGGCGTCCATTCGAAATATTTAACCTGCCTCGGTTCAACAAAATTTAAAAGAGAAGTTAAAATCTTTTAAAATGCATTGGATTCATGAACTGGAACCAGATGACCATGATAAAACAGTTAAAATTGTCCTGTGGTTATTGCAACATCTAAGATATCCTACTTAGAATTTTTTATGGTGATGATTACAATTATTGGTTTTTCGGTACTATTTACACAAAACTTTTCCGGTACTGAAAACTGAAAAATCAATTTGAAATGAAAAACTAAAAATGTTATCGTTTTATGATCAAAAAGATACAAATACCAATAATGTCCTTCCAACGAACAATTCAGTTAATGTAATCTCTTAAAGGAAAATATGTAGAGAAAACATAATAAAATGAGAATGCTAATATATTCCATTTTCAGTTTATGTTATTTGTCATTAATAATATATTTTTGTCCATTTTATTCCTCAATTATTTTCTGTTTTCCTCAGTTGTGATAACACAGATATTAAATATAAATATGACCAGTTTTATCAGCTCGTTCATTGACAATGTTTTACTATATATCTATCTCCTTCTGTGATATATTTCTAACAAACTTTATTAACCAAAGCTTATTGGTTAATGTGCATGTGGAGGTTCAACTATTGTAAGGTTTCAGTATTGATAAAACTCGGTCGACAGCCCCCTATGAATAAATCTCATTAACTCACTCATTTATTAGATGAACATTTCTGTTTTTTTAAGAATATTGATATTATCAAACTATTTAGTACAGAAGGGCAAAAATATTTAATATAAATGCATATCAAAGAGAGATCCAGACAATTTACAGACTAATAACCGTTGCCGTATTGTAAAGCCTAAAATTCAATAATATTTATTGATTAAATTTAATATAATAATTATTGGATGAAAAATTCATTAATTGCTTAATTAACTTAATTTATAAATTATCCGATATTGGTATCAACGATTATTTATTTATCACATTATTAACATGGAAATATTCATATAATTTTGTGTACAATTTTTTCAATATAATTTTATATTACTGTAATTTTTTTTTATTAATTATAATTGAGAATAAAATTATAATTACTTTTCTGAATTAATATATTAATAAGATAAGGTTGAAAATAACTGAACCTCATTTTATGGATCTATATTCCAAGTATGTGATATATGCTGAACCTCGGGCATCGTTTGCTCTCAAAATTTTTAAATAAATTAAAATTTTAAATTTGAATCCGTTTTTTGATCGACCAATTCTTTTTCATTTCCCTTATTTGTCAAAATGGATCAAAATATTTTATTTATATTTTCTATATGAACTACTGCTGATATAATCTGATAAACGGGATTCTCTTTCATTGTAACTTAGTTATATGAAATTTATTTTTAATAATATTTTATTTTTGTGGACCAGTAATATTTATGTATATAGACTGAGCTCCAAAATATAAAATTAGTATACATAATTAATCCATAATACAATAATTTCGAATGTAAAACTGCTACTATTACTATTTGAGCGAATCAAAAATTCCTGAGTTTCTTGTACAATGTATATAGAGTGATAATTAAAGTTGATATATTTTATTAATTTCGGTAGGTAACACATAATTTATATATATTTTTAATTAGCGTTAATATGAACTGTAAATATATCTAAAAAAAATTTAATATTCAAATGTTTGTTTTATCAATATATTACTTTTTATATACTTAAGAAAGCTGCGTTACACTTAGGTCGCAATTTTACTGAATATGTTACTTATGAATTTGTGTTAAGTTCCTAAAAAGGTGGTTGATTTTAAAAAAGACTTAACTTGGCTTTTTGGTCACTTAACAAAGTATGTGCTATAAAAAGGAATTACGGATGAACGTTGAAGCACTATAGTCCCTGACACAATATAAAAATCGATCAAAAATAAGAATTTCAAATAAACCTAGAGAACACAAATTTTTAAAACAAAATCTTTATTGAGAAATAAGTTCTTTGACATGGTTTTTATTATAAAGGGTTGATGAGATTTGGTGCTGACTGTATCAGATTCTTTAAACACAGGCTTAGCCTAATGTGTTAAAGCCCCCAGGAAGTTTGCCAGCTAGCGGCTGTGCAAACTTTAAACAAAAATAGGAAGAAATTGAAGAATAAAAAACTTTTAATTGGTCAACGGTGAAGCATCGAGTAATTATTTATAAGAAAATATTAGTTAATTAAAAATTTACGTCAATCGGTTAGGATTGCGCAAATTATTGTTAAATATAGTTATTAAAAAGTTTCTTAATACTTCTGTGCTCACAGAGTATTAAGCGAAAATAAAAAGAATGCATGGAATTTGTCGATCTTGACTAATTAATTCGGCACTATGCTAATTTTTTCGAATAATTGATGAGGTGATTTTGAACCAGCTCTTTGACCTTTCTATTATGGAATTTATTCTTGTCTGTTTTTACACTTTGGCTAATTCTTTGCTCTGCTGCTGATGAGTCCCTATTTCTCCTTTGTGATGTATGCTCTTCTGCTCGTGCTTTTTTTGTTGAGTCCTTTATGATCTGAAGTAAGTCTTTTTATACTATTCATTTTTGATGTATTTTTATTTTTAGTAAGTTATGAGTTTCTATTCATATAGTTTTATATATTTTATTTTTCTAAAATATACTTTTTTGTGCCTATTTTGTATACTTTTCTATTTTTAGTAAGTTCTTGATTTCCAATTTTAGTTTATTACCTATTTTTATATTTTAACAGAAATTTTAATAACAATAACAGTAATAATAATAATTATTATTATTTAAAGAGGAATTTACTGATTATCAGCTACAAATCTTTAACATAATAATAAAAAGTAAAATCACAACATTTATTGATCATTAAAATTAAAAATAAAAACATAATCAATGAACAACAAAATTTTTATTATGGGATATTAAAAGTCTCAATCAAATGTTTATTGTGGGATGCTCTACATTTGATTGAATCAAATTAATCACAATAAAACTTGATTGATCAGAGCAGATGTACACAATCCAAAAAAATTTTCAAAAAAAATACGTACAGTAAGTTATTAAAATAAAGAAGTCGATACCAAACTCTTAAGTGCTACTAAAATAAAATTAAAATAAGTAATTAATGAATATGAATACAAATTGATTGTAACGATCAATAATCAATAATAATGAAAACTGTAGATTATCGAAAAATAATTAATCAAAATGTTTATAAATAGTCAAATGTAATTTAATAGCGAAAAAAATAAGAAAAACAAATGAATGAAACGCTCATAATGAATCGCTTATAAAGGCCCGACTCCCGTTGACTCCTGTCTCATAACAACCATTAAAAATAAGTAAGATCTTGCACAATAAATATTTTCCAGGAATAAGTTTCCTCTAACTCAATAAAAAGTAATACATTTTTTCTGACTAAATGACTGGGCATTGAGCCTTTCAACGTCTTATATTGATTAGACGATTACTTAGTCATAGTTCAATATTCTTATCTGGGAACGTCAATTTCTTTTTTTGCGTAAAATTCTAAGTCGGTCCCAAATTGTGGAGAGATCATAAAGGCAAATCTATACTGTGCTCAGCTTGACTGAATGTAGGCTGTTTTATGCTTGAAATATCATTAAATGATCAACGGAAACCAAATATATTTTCAGTAAGACAATGCAAAATCACAAACAACCCAGAACAATCCCCACCTGACTATCACCTTTAACGATCAGAGGCACTTTTTCTGCGATAAAGTTTTTTCAAAATTAAAGAATATTAAAATTTCAAGAATTTTTCAATGTCAGAAATTTTTCAATTTAAAGGACAAAGTTTTGTAAAGACATTGTATCGAATAAATTGCAAATAGACGGTCTTAAAATATCGAATCAAAGTCATTTATTTTGAAACCTGATTTTCATTTTGTTTTCCTTAAATACATGTTGCAGTTTTGCTCTAGGAACGCATGAACTTTTGGTTCACACTAATACTACTGTTTATAATAACCATATTAATAATAATAATAATGATATCATACTTTAATTTTCTAATCAGTCGAAAAATTATGTAAACCTTAAACTAATACATAAAACCCCTTTAAAGAGCTCAATTTGGAAATTCTTTAATACCATCCGTATTCCCCTCTGAGCTAGAACTAACAATTTTTTTCTGCTTGCTGTCTAACCAAACGAAAGGAATAATGTATGAGAAGAAAGACGGCTTTAAAATGTTTGACCAATTTCTAGCCGAATTGATCTAGACTTTTTTCTGGATATGGTTTCGACAAAATGTTGAAAAAGTTTTAGAAGGTCCTGATTTATAACGGAAATTATATTATCGATTGATTTTTCATTATTATCTGTAAATAAAATGTTTTATTGCTTATATATAATATTCATTAATATTTATCCTAATATTGTTTAAAATTACAGCTATTAAGACAGGAAAACTGCTTGTAGCTTATCATGTAACAAATTTCAGCTTGCATGAAGTGTTTATAAAACTAAAGCCAAGTTAAAGATCAATGACTGTGGAATCTAATCGTCTGTCTTTCTGTGATTAAATTTACCACACAGGGAGGAAAATAATAATGAGAAATAAAATATTTTACGAAAAAATAAAACCTTATTATCATCTTTTCTTATCCCGACCCTCACTCGCTTGATTAGGAGAAATTAATGTTAAGGAGAAATTAAAAATATTTAAACAAAAACACGTGGTAATTACAAAATAAAAATTAAATCTCGATAATATTGAATCTATATACATTTATTTACCATAAGTGCCTTTTATTATTTTTTTAAAATTATTATTATTATTATTATTATTATTAT
>JBBMKC010111578.1:0-16423 GCA_037834085.1 Bipalium vagum
AGTTTGAATAAATACAACTATAAGTTTGAATAAATACAACTATAAGTTTGAATACATACAATTATAAGATTGAATAAGCCTGTAATAATTATTAAATGTATTAATTACTGAAAGGATAAACAAATTTAGATGACTCCACACCAAGAAAAAAAACTAACCATATTTTCCTCCATAATTGGCCCCATGCTTTTGATGTGGAGATTGATTACTATCTCCAAAGGATTATCTGGGAATGATGAATTATTTTAATATTAATAATTTTAATAAAACATTTTACGGTAAAGGAAAAAACAATTAATTTCTACCAATTTGAAGTTTCAATTTATTATTTAAATTAGTAATTTGGACATGTTCCATGTACTTCTTGTTTAAATAATACAAATTATTTTGTTAATATCAATTGGCTTACTATTAATAAGACAAGATATTTCTCGAATAAATTTATTAAGTGATAAAACAATTAATATTTGAAAATTTTCCGAGGCCTAGAAATTTTTTTAATTATAAAATAAGTTAACTTTTAAAATTTAAATTAAAATTCATATACTTTTTATTTTTTTTAAAGTATTTTATTGTAATTATTTTAAAAATGAATTATGCTAAACATTAAGTAACGTCTTTTCTATAATTAAAGCCCGGGCTTGTATAAAGGATGGATGAATTTGAAGCCACCCTGGCTTCTACAGTAGTGACAATTAAATTAAGGCCACTATTAAAAAATAAAGATAAAGTATAAAGATATATATAATAGATCCTAATAATAACATTTAATATTAACATTTTTATAGTGGTGACAATGTACAATTTCAAAAAAACATCCTGGAAACGACTTAGTACATCAATAGCAAAAATTTAAAGAAAAGAAATTGAAAAAATATTGTGGATAAGTTAAAAGCTAACACTGATATAAGCTATAACTATAAATAAGACTAAAAATCATAGTTGAAAGTACCAGAAATTTGTCTACAAAGGTTCATTTTGATTATATATACTAAAATTTAATTTAAGAAGGATATTGTTCGGTTTTTCGAATGTTATGCGAAGAAAAAGTGAGACTGTTACAGAGTTGAGTTTATTTTATAAAGCCAAACAATTAAAGACATAATTAAAAAATAAAGATAAATGTTTACAAAGGGATAAGACGAATCCCTAGTTTATTTATCGAACGTTGATTGAAAGTTATAACCGGTTGTTTTAAACTTGAGAAACTCAAAAATGTTTTAAAAATAATTTTTGTTATTACGGCATTGTTTTTGTTTTTAGAGAAATTGATCATACCTTTCGTTCGATCTTAAAATTGACATTCAATCCCACTGAAAGTACAGCCTATTATATTTTAATTATATTCTTTCAATTTTGGAAAGCCTATTTATGTTAAGTCATTTTCAAAATGATAAATGTCTGAGAGAGCATTTATCGATTTCTGATATTTATTATCGGTCTTTTACTAAAAAATATTTTTAGAATTTTAATTTGTTAGTAATAATTAACGATTAATTTACTCATTATTTTAACTTGAAGTTTTTTTTATTATATATTTATTAATATTAATTTGAAAAATAAACAAAGTGAATTATTGTCGAAATTTAAAAATGTCATCATTTTAATTTTAATTAATAAAATTTTCTTCACAATTATCTCTAAAAAACTTGACAGACTCGTCATCATTAATATTTTCTTTCCAATTAAAATACATTGTCTATTAATATTAAATATCTTATTAAATTTACTGAAAGAAATTTATTTTCATTCTTGAGGGCTGCTAACGATTAAAGCTGTTTAATATTTCACTTTGTGAAATTAAAGACTAATTAATTGTTAACCTTCAAAATGAAAATCAAAACATAATGAGGAATATTATTTAACAATAAACACCGTTTATTAATTATATTTTACAGGATAACCAATTACGTAAACAAACTAACAAGTTAACGCAACTAAGTTCGAGTGATGAACGCGTCTTGTTAACAGTATAACCAGCAGAGCTTAAGATTCGTTCACATGAAACCGAACCTATCTTTGCCAAAACAGTTAATTTTGAGGAATAAATGATTTATTATCATAAATGGTTAAGACGTTTTATGATAGAAAATCGATATAAAATATTTTCAACACAATTAATAAAACAAATATTATAAAAATTTTAAAAGTATATGAGTATGAGTATAAAGTACTTAACTTTGTTGAGGGATTTGTGGTTATGAAATATGTGAAATTTTAAATAAATATAAATAAAGAAAAACAATTATATTCCATTGAATAATAATTGTAAATAATTTTATTTATAAATAATATTATGATAATTATTATTATGAGATTAATAAAATATTTTAAAAATATCAAAAACTCTTGTTGAAAATGTGGAACTCTTCAGATTTTATAGATTACACAATTTAAAAAAACAATTTTTTAAATAATTAATTTATAAAATGTAAAAATTACTTTTTCTAAAATTTGGTATAATATTGCTGTCATAGTAAGTTTCGTTTAATATTGTATCAAGAATTTTTGAAGCTTTCCAAAATCGAGGTAACGTATTTTCTGCAGACCTTGAGAGGCAAATCATTGATACATTTTTCACTTTAAAAGAATCCTACATTTTTATTTCATATGAATTGATAATAAGATTCCAAAAGTTGCTCAAGATGAAGGCTGCAGTCAAGTATACTTTGTGCATTATTACAATGTTTACTGTAAAATGTAGAAAATATTCAAATTATTTAACTTAGTTTTCATATAATTGGTGAATCGTTTTTTCAGCCAATTACAATTAAACAATTTATAATAATAAAAGTAATAATTTAAAATTATTAACCGAACTTGCCAATACTACCCTTCACTATCTCGTGTATGTACTTCGCAAGAAAACTTTTAAAACACATAAAATAATAACTTTTATTAATCCCAAAATACTTTTAACAAAATTGCTGAAAGTTGTCAATAGAATCGAAGAATAGATCAATGTAAAGTTATTTTAAATGATATATCAATACTAAGAAGATATAAAATAATTAATATCAGCGGAATAAATTTTTAATTCAATGATGAGAAATCAGAGTGTCCTTTAAAAAATCGATTAATCGATAAAAGAATAATGAAATTTATGTCAATGAATTAAGGAACTCATTAAAATCAATAAATTTAAGAAATGAAAATATCTAATTTTAATTCTAAAATTATTTCCTTTAGTCATATATCAACTCAGGTACCGATGACAAATCTGATGTAGAACATACCAAGCTCGGAACATCAGCATAATCCTTGAAACAATACTTTCACTGGAATCGGATCACAATCGAACAATCAAAATACGAAACTCAGGTTTTCAGCAATCTGAAAAATTTCCGAATCATGTTCGTTTTACCATATTACCCAAAATAAACTTATGATATAACTTAATGGTCAAATATTTTATTCATAAAAAGAACATGAATAAAAAAATAAATAATAAAAAAGTACGAATTTGTGACTTTTATGAAGGCAAAATTGGCTTGTGCACAATTTCTTTGAATATTTGCTTTCCACGGCCATCCATACAGGTAAAATTGTCTAATCAATTGTCTAAGCGAGTTCTAGCCTTGCGTGTTCCCTTGAATCTTGAATTTTTATGATTTTATTTTTTTTGATTATATTTTTTGTTATTTTAAAGTCAACTTTTGTATGTTTAAGATCAATAAAGTCAATTTTTATTTTTTATAGGTCAATTTATTTTTGAATTTCAGAATAAGATAAGTAATTTTTTTGATTAAATCTCAAAGTAAAACCCATTGAACTCAAAAGTTTTAACTAATCTATCTGTCAGCTGTTTAATCCCGCGATATTAGTATTTCTTTTCCACCTTGCCGAAATCATTAAATGTACTCCCTTTGAGAAAAAATGCAATTGGTCGAAAAAGATGATATTCCGATGGAGTAAATCAAAACTATATGTAGTAAAAACTAAATAGATTTCAATTCTTTTATTTGTTGTTTGTGATCTGGCATTATCTTGGTGCAAGAGTATGTGCGTTCTGCTGACCCATGATGGATATTTCTGCCTCTTATTTTTATAGATTCATTCTATCTATGCACAATATAAGTCTCCCTCTTGTTCGAAATCATTTCAAAGTGAATGACGCATTCAAAATTCCACCAAACGCACAGTAGCATCTTTTTAAGAACAATTTTCTTTTTGGAAATGATTTTCGCCACTTGATCTATATCCAAACATTGATTCTTTTTTTCAGCATTGCCAAAGTAGATTTTTTTTCTGAAGTAGAAATTTATTGAATAAAACGATCATCACTGGGATTTTTAAAAAGTTTAGTGTATTCTTCAATACGTCTCATCGCTTAATATTCTGTTAAATTTGAGGCACTTCTCTGCAACGCTTGTTAACCTTACCGATAGCTTTCAGATATCAAACAACTATTCTCTGGTTCACATTTAGTTCATCAGACAATCTTCTAGTGCTAGTCAATAGATTATCTTCAACTAATTCATTTTGACATGTCTGCCAAAATGTGATTGATTCTAAATGTCGCTGTCACCGTATTTCAATTTTTGAATCACAATTGAGCTACACTATTTGACACAACATCTTCACCTTCCACCTCGAATATTTTTTCAGCCGCTGCACTGGCACTAAGATCTCTGTTCGATAATGTCAAAGTGTGTTCTGATTTCAAATTTTTCCATAATTGTTAGAACTAAAATAAAACATGAAATTAAGTATGATTTTGCACCAGTTCATTTACCTACTTATAGAATACTTAATTACCTCCAAAATAATATATAACTCAATTAATTTAAACTTTTTAAACTGTAAAAATGAATTACTTTGAAATAGTTAAACAAAGAAAAGATTTTTTTGACTCGCTCTAAATTTTGAATCCATTAGACAAATTATGTCTCTGATTCTTTTAAATAATGAAAATTGGACAGAGTATGTTTTTTATTTAGACCAGAAGGCATAAAAATGGAGTCGCCAAATATGGAAAAAATCATTTCGTTACTTTTTTTAATTATTTAGAATTAAATTAATTAACAATCTCAAATTGATAATAATTTCTTTATACATTTTTATTTAATTTAACTTTATAATATGGTCAGTAATTCGAAAATAAGTACATAATGTAAAATTAGGTGACATTTTTATGTGAATAAGTTTGAACTCCTATTAAAATAAATTAGTTAGCAAAATCAAGTTCTTAAAAAAAATAATTATAGGCAATTATAGTTTTATCATTTGTTTATCCGAATTATAAAAATGTCTCGAAAATTGAAAATAAAAAAAACTTCGTTGATCGAGTTCCGTTTTTCTCATCTTGTATACTTTCATCTCTGCTACAGAATTTACAAAACCACCACCGAACTGTTCGTTATACCAACGCCAAAATCGGCATTAGTTTTAGAAGCTGTCTTGCCTGCTCCAAGACCTTTTTAAAAATTCTTAGAAAAAGATTTCGATTTCTCATCTTGAATGACATGATTTCTAGAGGTTAAAAATAAATTACAAAGTAATTTAACCAAAATTTAAGAGCAATACCATATAACAGAAATGTAAGCTTCAAATCGATAATGATTAATATTTATAAATTCATATGTGTAAATAAAATTACAGCAATAGTGAAGCATTATTGAAATGGTAATTTCTTTTGCACCAACCTAATACCATTAATAGGAGATATTCAAAGAATAATTTCGTAATTATTCTCTTTCATTAAACAGAAATCATTTAGAAATAGAAAACATTTACCATTTCATTACATTTTCAGAGAAGTCTTTTAAATCAAAAAGTATCTTTAAAAACACTTCCATTATTTACGCATTAAAGTATCATATTTCAGAGTTTTTCGAGATTAGCGAAGTACTACATTTTTTCAATTTCTGGACATTCTGTAAGGAGAATAAATGTTCACTTATTTAATTTTTATAAATTATTTTTAAAATAATATTTTCAATAAAAAATCTGTTTGTTAAGCGGCAAGAAATAATTCAGGAAAAGTTTTATTTTATGTAATTAAAAATATTACTAAATATTAATTTATTACCCTACCCGACATGGGAAAAATCATTTACATGAGATAAACATTAAAATGGGCGAAAATAATTATTTAAAAAAGTGAAAATTAAAGTTTTTTAATACACAATTATTTTTCTAAGATTATTTTATTTATTTATCCATAAAGTAACTCTCCGAAGATTTACTTAAAATAAATGAATAAATATTCCTAATCTTTCGCTAATATCTTTTCAATAATTATTTTTAAGAAATCTCATTAAAAAATATCTGTGCCAATGGACGGGTACTGAATAAAAATTATTATTAGCATTAAATATAACAGATTTGGTTTCACAATGTCCTACGATGAAATTGAAACCTCAATTTTTAACAATTTTTTCCGAATGTTAGAAAATTTGATTTATGAGCATCTTCAGAGAATAAAATAAATGTTTTAATTACCACTGAGATCCGTAACGCAAATATATAATTTTAATTAAAATAATTAAATATATATATTCATCAGTTGATAACACTGATAGGTTATTCCTCAGCAGTTTATAGCGTCAATATCATTATTGAGGGCTAATATGAAACTGAAGACCTAGTACATTAGGACATGTATTAATAATAAGCAAAAAAGAAAGAAAAGATAAAAAGATAAATAAAACTTATAGACTCTCTTGTGATGTTTTGATTTTTATTAACACCTTGATCATTATTGAAAACCTCTTAATCAACCACCCATCAAACCCTTTAGATAAAATTAATTTGTTTAGGAATTCATAATATTTTTACTGTCTCTTCGTGATTTTTTTATTAGTCTCAGTAAAGCTACTTATTTCTGGAACTAAGCAATCATTCAAATTAAAAGATAAAAGAGCGAAAGAACAAAAGACTCTGAAAGAAGAAATAGAATTTAAAAAAATAGGGAAATGTTTTTATTTGGTAGAAAAATCGATTGATAAATTAATTAGTGTTAAACAGATTGAAATTGAAAGTCTGACTGTCGAGTAAATAAAGACCCTAAACAAATATTATGTTGCCAGAAAAATAATGTATAACTCTGTATACATTAGCAAATAGAATAATTTTTAATCTTTATGTTATTATAATTTAAGATTTTTGTTTATATGAACTGCATAAATAGCGCTTCAAATAAATTAACTAGTTCATCAGTAGTTCCCATATTTTCTATTTTTCGAATCATTAATATGTGATGAAATTTTAGACTCTGCGTGTTTTATAAATTCTTAAACACATTCTATGAATAAAAGGCAGTAGGTATTCATGGTTTTTTTTATTTTTGAGGTGGGAATTTGACATTGAATATGATACACTTTTTGGGTACAGACATTTTTTGATGACAAGTCTTAGCAGACTATGATGAGACAAATTACAGGATGGTGGTGTAAAAAAATTAAAGAAAAATATAGTATCTCAAGTATTTTTCTTTCAAGTATACGCTTTTTAAAAAATATATTTGTGAACAAAAAATTTTGTTTGTTTGTTATTATCTTGGTATTGTTTCGATCTCTTTGTTCAGATCTTGTTCAGTCAATTTTATTCTTCTTCGATGTCTATCTTCAAATTATATCACTCATGATTTTAATAAAATTATTTATTATTATTATTATTATTATATTCATTATCATAAAGAAGCCAATTTTGGTCCTAAAGTTGATCCCATAGCATCTCCCATCTCTTTGGGTATATTATTCACCGTTGAATAAAAATGAAATGTCTTTTGTACTAAATTCGTCCATGATGTCTTGATCACCTCTATCCTTCCAAAGAGAAGTGCATATTGTTTCCGAAATAAGCACATTCGCAAATAAACTACACACATCAAATGATACCATATGGTATTTTACAGAATTTTTCTCATAATTATTTATAAAACTACAAAATTTAAAACTATCTTTCATTTCGTATTTGATTTCTAATAGTGGTTTTATATATAGAAGTCCTGTAAATGAATTTCTCATAATCTTACTAATCGTGATGGTATGGACCATTTTGGCTGTTTGATGTGATCTATTTACTATACACCGACTGAAACTTTTTCCTGTCGGGTAATAACGAAAGATGTGCAATAAATTTCGCACTACAGTGTGATAAGTAAACGACCTTATTACTTATCTGATCGAATAACTATTGCACTTTGTTGTGCAATTTAAATATAAAAATCAGTTACAAGTACAGACAAACTCATAAGAAAGATATTATTCTAGAAGATGACTTCAGAACGTATGTTCCACAGACTATCCGAAAAAATTGGCAAAATTTGATGATAGTCCACCAGACTTTCTCTTATTCTGAGCACTCAATATTTTTAAATGAAAAATCGTTTAGAGCGAGGAGGATGTTAAAAGGGTATTATAATCATCTGTCGGTTCAATAGGTGAATAGTTTATTAAGACTGTTGATTTTTTATCTGAAAGATGATTGGTAATCATGAATAATCAAGGAAAATATTTTAATGAATTTAAAAATTTTGTTCCGTCTAGCTCGCTTAAAAATAAAACAAAGTTTTAAAAATTTTTTTTTGAATTAGATGGAGAAGAAGAGCAGATTTGACGAGGAAGGTAATGGTAATGGTAATTTTCCATTAATTTTATGATCATATCTTCCAACATGAAAAATATAAAATTCTGCAAAAATTAGGCGGGGACTGTAGATTAGGCGAGGGTAATTGTATTTAGAAAAATTATAATAGATTTCCAGACAAAACACGACCTAACTTTCTTGACAATCTGAAGATTGATAAAATATCAAAGAAATTTTTAAAATAAAGTAATATTAACTAGAGCGAAAGCATTTTCGTTTTTAATGGATATTTTGAAAATTTCAAGATATGTATTTAAAAAATAAAAATTATCAAAATATAACACCATTTAATTAAAAATTAGACAGTCGTTTAGGAAATTAAAGTGTGTTGTTTTAAATATGAATGACTGGTGATGAACTGATATTTGTTCGAAACATGTTCCATGATAATAAATGTTTGGAAAAAAATGCGTCTATTAAAAAAATATAACTTTACACTTTTTACACACCAAAAAGTTGTTTTTTTTTAAAATTTATAAGTGAAAGAAGAAAGTTATAGGGAAAATATAAATATAAAAAATTATAAATAATTTTTAAAAACCAGTTAATTTTATTTTTTTAATTAATTTAATTAGATCCAAAGTAGTGTCAGGATTTGAATAAAAAGATTTTTAATAATAATAATAAAACTTTAATTATATTTAAATAATAATAATAAATATTTAAAGCTTGAAAGCCAAAACTAAAAACACTTATCGCCATTTTTGAATATTCAATGAGCACAAAATTGAGATCACTTTACATTTTCTAAATGTAATTTTGATCGAGTCATTTGATCAATATATAAATATTACTTATTATTTAATAATATACAGTATCATTTCAGAAATATAATGTACATAACTACGGTAGGTTACACGAATTTTTCAAACACTACCTTATCTTTCGAGGGTAATTTAACAGAATATTATGCAGGACTATATGTCATTTGTGTTCTTATATTTTATTCCATTGGGGCAGCTCTCTTATTTTGCAATGGCTTTCGAATGCAGCCCAGCCATAAACTGAGAGAAGAGGAACAAGTGGAATATTACATTGGCCAAAGACATTTGATAGAGAAACAAGCAAAAATGGATCAAATATGGAAAACCGATCGATTTCTTCGACAGATTTTTATCGAAAAATCTTTTAATAATATCAATGATGAGTTGTTGTGTGATTCGATGGACTACAATACCTTGGTTGACATAAGGGAGTTGATCTTGAAGTCTCATAAAAATATTTTTTCCATTCCACATCAGATTATTTCTATTTCGAGAAACTCAATTGTATCACTTTAGAAATCTTTGTACTAATTTCAATAAAGGAAAAAAGATCCTTTTGTGGTATTTTATATTTTTTATTATTTTCATTTCATCATTTCTTAACAAATAAAAGATTATGATTTTGTTTGTTCAGAACCTTACAGGAGAAACCCATAAGTTACTAATGGGATTTGAGATTTCCCCTTTTCGAGACTAAGAAACAATTAATTGTATTTGTTTCATCAATAAATATTATTTTCTGATTCTGTTTTTTCACTCGTCATATATTGTAGAGTGTTTATATAAAGTCACATAAGTCAGATTACACGAGGAACACTTGAAATGGAAAAAAAATACCTAGACCAAGGACAATGGTCTAGATATTTGTAAAATTCAAAGAGATTGGTGTTGTTTGTGATCTATGGGAGTCTGGAAGGACCTTTCATTTAAGACGAAAAATTATTAGAAATAAACCAGGATTATGAAGAAGCACTTGACACGTGCTACTTTTAATGAAACAGGATGTAGTTTTAAAGCTGTACACAATATAATACGAAAAGACCTTCAACTGTTTCATTCAAGATCCAAATTATCCATAAGTTACATTATGTAGAGTATGCTGGAAGAATTGCAATGTACAAAAGACTAATTAATGAAATCAACAATAACCTTCAAGAAGTAAAAGATATTATTCAATAATATTATTTAAATAGAGACAGCTTGAATGTTTTAAAATGTTATGAATCACGTACACAAGTGTATTAATGTAAATGGTCACTGTAGAAAATATTAAATTTTAATCTATTGATGTTACTGTACCAAAATTTCTGTCTTTTAATTTATTTTAAGGTATTACATTTTAAAATAGGATACTTAATTTATACACACTCTCTAGATTCACGTTAGTAATTGTTTTTAATTTTTATAATATGAAAAATCCAAATGCTTTTGACATTATCTATATTTATTTCCAATCCTTTTTATATTAAATAATTTTAAAAAGTTTAAAATCAATATAGTCCTCTGTCGTTTGCCAATTCTAAAATTACCAACCTCCAAAATATGCCAGTTTTTTGGTTTACGAAATATATCTATATGAAAATCTCCAAAGATTGCCATTTCCAGGTCTGTCACTAAAAATGTAAGTATTGTGCAATAATAAAAAATTGTATTGTTTAAATATTCAAAATAACTTTCATATTTTATACGAAGATGCATATACTACCAACCAAACACCTTTTAATAAAGGAGGAAAAATAATTAATTGATTATCTAAATAGCAATCCCAAAATAAGCCATTCAAGAAGTGCTCAAACTTTTATTGGACAACTTAAGAAATATAAGAAAAGAATATAAGTAGATCTATCAAAATACTCTTAGATTCTAAAGATGAAATATTTGATGGCTGTTCAAGAAATAGTTTAATTATTAACACTAATCGTTATCTCAAATATCCAATAATTGATTTAAAATTTCTGGAATTTATTAGCTTAATAGAAAACCGTGGTGGCCAAAAATAGTTTGCAACTGTTAACAATATCTTGGATTTAGATCTTCACCTTGATGACTTAAAGCAAGGCAGGATATTAAAAAACGTTATTTAACCGGTGAAAGTTTTAACTTGCAAGATGCAAAATTTTTCGACTGATATAATTCAATTTTAAAAAATGTTTAGAAAAGTACCAACCACGTCAAATTTATATTTGTGTAAAAGTCATTAAATTAATCAGATAGAACAATTATTTCATCATTTTTAAATATTTATTACTCAGTTCTGTTTTTAACTTTATTTTTTTCTTAATTTAAAAATATAATATTTTCGCTTTTATTTTATTTTAATTTTTCGCATATTCATTAATGGAAATTTTAGAGTTTTCAGTTTTCATTGTTCAATATATTAAACTCAGTTGATTCATAAATTGACCCATTTAGTCTTTCTTTTCATTTAATAACCTAATTGATTCACTAAAAAAATAAAACCTCTTACGATATACGAAGCAATAGGAATAAAAGTAAAAAAAAGGAACACCAGACATGATAGAATTATAATTACATTTTAAATATTTATTTAAATAAAAAGAATGAAAAAGCTGACTAGCCGTGCAAAATAATTAATATAAATATAAAGTAATAAGAAAAACTTTAGGAAAAATAAATAAAACGAAACTGGTACTTAATCACAGATTTTTTTAAAGTGGTCACAATGTTCTACGTTTTTAAAATCTTACAAGTACAGTCAGCCAGCTATAATTTCACCATCGATAACTTCACAACATTTATAATTGCAAAATTTTTCTAGTCCCAATATGGTTTATAACAATTTATATGAAAAAATTATAAAATGATTTTAAAATTCTTTTTACACCTATAAACATTATTTGTTTAAATAATAAATAGATTTTCCAGTATTTTTGAATTAAGTAAACAATCAAAGTGAATGCCTTCTTTTACAATTATTGAAAAAATTTAATTAATCAGGTTTACGAAACATTCGAAGAATACCCAAAAAGATTTTTTCAAGTAGGTATCTAAATAATTTAAGAAAAAACAGTTTACAGAATAACAATTTCAATAATGTTGAAATATGCAGAAAAATTTTGTATTTACATCTTTTACACAATAACTCTAGTTGTTCATTTGTCCAAAAGGTTGCTGGTTAAAAAACAAAACAGGTTTGAGATACGACGATGAAGATAAGATCAATATGAATGAGGTCTGAGTTGAGACAGATGAAGTTTATTTGCTGAATGGAAATCAGAAATATTAAATATCTTGTTCCAGTGTTGAAAATATAATAATAAGGTTAAAAAATTATGAAATGATGATATTGTCTACACTTTATTATATTATTATAATATCATCACTTTTTAAAAAAATGTTTAAATTTTGATTTTTCGAGGTTTATTGATTTTGTGATGATTATTAAAAAAAGAAATTTTTATCTCAAGTGAAGTTGCTATTACAATATAAACTAACGAACATACCATTTGGTTTTACTCGCCAGGATTTTTATTTACAATATGTTATACTTTACAATCAGTAGACTTAGAAATCTTCGGCTTATTACTAACTAAAGTATCACATTTACTGATATATATCTGTATATATCTAATTTTAATGACTTTAAAAATTTTTAATTGACGTTTTAGAGACACAATATATCACTATACTATATACCATTACCTTGTAATGCTAGACTATATCATTTAACTGGGAATATTATCATCCTAAAAATAAGCGTAGACACAGATCCACATTTTAATCTTCCAAGTAAGCTAGGAGATCAGACGTCGGTTATTTATGATCACCACATTTAAATAAATTTATTTCTATTATGCCTTCCTTGATAAGTTACTAAATATATAATTGAATATTTTTTTTAATAAATATGGGTGATTTTTCTTTCATTCATTTTATATATAAAATAGCACAATCAATATTATCATTTTGAAAACTATGAGAATATAGATTTGTTTTCATTATATTTTCTGTTTGTTTATTATATTTTTGTTGCCATTTTGACATAATCACATTTCCTGTACTATAAATCACAATTTACCAATTCCATTTTCTTTTAAAAGAAATTTATGCAGAGAAAAACACATTTCAGATAGAGAAAATATGGTTTCTCTGAATGATACAAATATTACAATCATATACATATGTATATTTATAAAATATTATTATTAAAAATTAATATTTTATTAATACTATTATCAATGGTTATTAAACTGTTTCAAAGAAATATTATCGGTTTTTGAACTGAAACTATTTATGTACATAACAAAAGTAAAACAAAAGTTGAATAGAAACATTTTTATTGAATAATGCTGGGTGATGTTTAGGTGTATTTCGTCCATTTGGTGACAATGAATGGAATATATGATGAATAACACCGAATGTAAATCACACAAAATAGTAACCACCACTTTCTTTAGTTGTAACTTTGGCTTTGGAAAGTGTTGTGAAGCTTGATCATAGTCCATTTATTGAACTGACCGTTGTTGTTGTTGTCTAGATAACACTGTTCATTACACTTAGATCATTATTATATCGCAAAATGAGTAAAAATAATTTCAACTATTCTGATTTTTGTTCATTATGACTTACCATACTCTGATAGGTAGTTCAAAAAACTCAATCATAACACCTATTCTGTTACATAAATGGCTGAGCGTGTTCATTTTATTTTGTTAGAAAATGGATCAAAAATGGTATTATGAATTTTTAAAAAATATATCACTAATAAAAGTCATCATGAAAATACGATAAAACATTAAAAAAAAGATATTAGGTTGCTGCAAAAATAATTTAAAATCCAAAAACTCAGTTCAAGAAAACCTAATTAATCAAAGTTTGATCCAGTGAAGTCAATATACTTTTGTCATTGTAACATAAACATCGATACCAACGGCATAAAAATACGAATTTTTTCCTGCGAAAAATTTCATTTACGTTTTTTTACATCCTCTTGAGGTTTTAAAATTTTTTTCGGGTGATGTTTGGTAAGTGTGGCCTAATGTTGTCATGAAGTAATACAGGGTCTTCCAAAAGAAGCTTTACTCTTTAAGTCGCTATTTCTCGTACATAAAAATTAAAAAGTCAAGTAATTTTATTTATTCTTTTATTTAAACACAGATATTACAAAAATTTATATTTTAAATATGATGTCATTAAAATGGCCGCCTCTGGAAGCCTTACAAGTTTGGGCTATTTTTATGGAATTTAGCATAACTTTTGCATAAGTCAATTGAGATCATAGCGATTAGTTCCGAAATGTTGTCTTTGAGTTTTGAAATAGTTTTTGGTTCATTAATATAAATTTTATCTTTAAGATATCCCCATAAGAAATAGTTTGGAGTCGTCAAATCGGGAGATCTGGGAGGCCAATCAACATTACCGAAACGTGAGATCACGCCAGATGGAAAAGTTTCGTGTAATAATGCAATTTTTTTCATATTTGTATAGGATATGGCACCATCTTGCTGAAAGTAAATATTCTCCACATTAAAATCATTCAGATAAGGCTTAAGGAATGTTTCTATCATGTGTCAATATCTCTCCCCCGTTACTGTAACTGTTTTACCTATAACATTTTCGAAAAAGTATGGACCAATTACACCTCTTGCCCATATTACCCACCATACAATGACTTTTGGCGAATGTAATGCTTCTTCCTTCAAAACATGGGATTGTCTTGTTCAAATTCGACAATTTTGTTTATTAAAAACACCTTCACTCAAGTGAAAATGACTTTCATCAGTCATAATGATATTTATCCAAAAATGAGGATCCGCAATTGATCTTTCTAACAACCAATTACAATAATTCAGGCGACTTTGATGGTCTGATTCTTTAAGCTTCTTAACCAAGGCAAGCTTATTGGCTTTCATATGCAAATATTCATGCATTATCCGCGACAAACTGGATTTTGGGAGGCTTAATTCCTGTGCTCTATGACTGATTGAGGTGCATTTATTATCTTCAATGCTTTCTCGTGTACTTGCAATATTTTCAGGTATACACGCAGATCGAGGTCGTCCAGATTTTGGTCTATCTGCTAAGGAGCCAAATGCTTCAAAAGCATTAACCAGACTGTAAATTGTTGGTTTTGATTGACATTTGCTTTTCCCAAATTTTGCATTTAATTTTTTAACGGTTACTGAAATCGAACTACCACTTTGATAAAATATTTTGACAATTTTTGCCCGTTGTTGCATATTATAACGATCCATATTTAATTTTCAAATGTTTAGCTAGAATAATGTTAAATATTAATTTATTTAAACAAAAAATGCTTAATATTTAAAATGTTAAAAATATTAAAGCTTCTTTTGGAAGATCCTGTATATAGGACATATCAGATTGACTAAAACATTTTGTCGTTGAAGCTTTTCATATATTACATTTATTTCTCCTGCATACCTCTCACCCCACTAGAGAAAGATTTGATAAATAAGACCAAAATCTATTTCGGGTGCGACATCGGCTTTTTAAATTGTCGTGGACACTCATCATGATCAAACATTTGAGCTGATCGTAGTCTGTTATCGCAAAAAAGACAAGAATTTCCACTTACATAATTAAACAAAAGAATTACTGAAATAAAAATAAGAAAACTAAGATGAACATTAATTATAAGGAAGAATAGTGCATTTAGGTCCTTACTCCGTTATTCGAGACCAATGATTCACTCGATAACTCAGGGGGACCCAAATAAGTCCTGTTCCATGTTCATTATTAATAATAAAAATATACTTGTAACACTATAGATTTTGATATACTTCTTCAGATCAAAATATAGTTTTTATTCTTGCGATAATGAACTTTCTTGTATTCATCTTCTAACTCAATAATGCAAAAAAGTCTTCTTTTATAAAACTACAATTCAAATCAAAAATGATAAGTTACGATTTGAACCAAAAAAATCCTTTTATATTAAATATCTGAGGAAAAGTACACCATCTTTCCAAAAATTAATTTATTTTTCCAGTAAAGTATGGGAAAATATTTCATTCTCATAAAAGGAATTTATTATTATTCTTATTATTATTATTATTATTATTATTATTATTATTATTATTATT
>JBBMKC010111689.1:0-16422 GCA_037834085.1 Bipalium vagum
TTATCGATTAAAAGTTTAAAAAGTTTATCGTTTATCATTTTGAAAGTTAAAAGATTTTGAAATCAGTATCACTTTTAGTAATCAACATTTTTATTGAGTTTACTTCGAACGTACGCGCACTAAATCCTTCTGAATTTGCATATATTTTATGTTAAGTTCCTAAAAAGACCACTGTCGACATTCTTAACCCAATAAATATAAAAAGCCCACTATCTATATTTTTAACCGATTAAATATTAATCAATACCAATTATTATTATTTATAATAAATTACCTTTTTAAACCTCTCGTCTTTTTAAAACTTAACAGACTTTTATCAAAAATATCTCATGTCCAGTAGTTTTGGGATGCAAAAGTTATTACCAAGACCCATTATATTTCGGAAATCGCCAAATCGAACTACTACTACCTCTTGTTAGTGCTGTAAGATAATTACGAAGGAAACCAAAGAATCACGAACTCTATCTTTTCTATAACAACTTACACTTTCAAACAGCTCAGTGAACTATGGACAATAGGCCTTCTGTTGGTTTTACACCCACAGTATACCTCTGACTTTGCTGCTATTGATATTTCCTTGTTTAGTCACTGGAAAAAATATTTATGAAAACAGAAAGTCGAGTTCATAAAACTAGTGCTAGATTTTTTCAAAAAATATGATTTTTCGTCTGTTCGAAATCTATAGACAGCTTCAATTTTATTATTATTTTTTAATAAGATTTTCTAAATATTCAGAAAGAAAATTAATATTCGAAAATCTTGTTTTTTTCCTGTCAAGGTACATTTTTCTGAAAACAAACATGGCCAATAAATTAATATCTGGAGACTAAGGTGATTACCTTAGAATGTTTTTCACTGAAGACATATGCTATGAGAGCCACATGGGGAGGACCTTTTTATATATGGATTTATGTATGTATTTGGATTGATTAGATCAGTAATAATTCATTTCATCATTCAATAATTTCTTTCATGCCGCGAAGAGTTGAAAGTTTCGTGCAGTGTCGTGGATCCTACACTCGCTATTAACAATCGATATTTTATTCATATTGTATATTGTGTATTTTAATAAAGTTTATGAATTCTGATCCATTTACCAAATTTTACAACTTTTTATTTCTGAATATAAACCCTTTTTCAATCTTGGTACTATTTAATGACCACCACTGTATACTGTAGAGCCTCATCAACGCCCGGAAATTACTGAAGTGAGTGCACCTGTAAGATTATGAACATTGTTCTTCAAATCTCGTTATTAAACAATAATAATGTGATTTTGGGTGCCTGTCTTGCCATGTTCTTGTATCATATCTGAGAATTTTTGGCTGGACGTTCGTTTTCCTAAGAGATTCAAACAAGAGCTACTGAGATGGATATATTGTAATTTGATTTTCCACATGAAAGACAGACTGTATGATATTATGAGAAAGTACTAATGAAAATAATTTTACAATTTCCTCAATTTTTATGATTAATGTTGTTTGGCTCCATATACAGTCTGAATTCCGTGACCTGACCTTTTGATCACAGACATTTTTCGATGGTAAAATGCGAATAAATCGGAAAATTAACCATAGAAAAAAAATATTCTTCTGGTAATTACAAAATTAAGAAATATTATAGTGGAATTTGATGAGATTAAATAATAAAAACTACTTTTGGCTCTTTATATACCTTCAAGCCTTATTGCTACATTACTTCGATTTGGCTATGTAAGACATTTTTCAGCATGCAGTTCAGCTGCACATTAATGAACATACGATGTGTTGTTAGTATTTAACGAACCAGATCTCATCTGTAAATGATGTGCATGATCAACCATTTATTGTTCTGTCTTCTTAAGCTTTCATTCAATTTAATGTCGACCACTATATTCTTTAATCACTGTTTTCGAGAGATCATTGTCAATCAGCTAATTGAGGACATTTGTAAACGTTTTGCTATGCCCTCATCAAATTTGAAGTCTTATATATGTTCAAGAATGAAAATCCAATGAATCCTTTATTAGACTATCAAAAGCTTCCGTAAATTCAAAATCCGTACAAACCACAATGCAATTATGCAAAAAATTACAAAAACTCTTAATTTATTATCTTTAAAAATAAGAACCGTTTTTATGTTCAACATTTTGCCATATTCGTTCTTTTTTGTACATTGCACCATTCTGTAGACTTTGAAACAAAGAACGTTCTTCTATATTTTCCTACTTCTTCAAGATTAACAAACTGCTGTCCTCTCAAAAACTGCTTCATCGATCTAAAAAATCTGAGGGTGCCAGGTCTGGTGTATCAGGAAGATAAGGTACAAGTTCAATCCCACCAAGTGTAGTAAATTTATCTTGTGATAAACGTGTCCGGTAAGTTAACGTATTGTCAAGTTGATAAAACAGTCGCTTCCTATTGATTAAACTTGAATATTTTCTTTTCAAAATTTCATTGACTCTGTCAAGATGTTCAAGGTATAGCTGGGCCTTCACACCACAACCATCTGGTAAAAACTAAACATGACTTACACCAAACAATGATCATTACTCTTTTCCAAAATCGATTCTTCTGAACAGTTGTTGAAGGAGGTTGATCATGTTACTTCCAATAGTTACTTTCCCTTGATTAAGAAGATTGATCCATTTTTATCCGAATTAACAATGCGACACAAAAACATGTAGGATTTCGCAAAAGATTTTACAGATTTTCAAGGGGCCTGAGTTCTGATAACTCATACTGATGTAATCTAGGTCTATTATATTTGTATCAAAGTTTTCCCAGGTATTGATTAATGGTGTCTTTCGATAGCTCAATCATTGTAAATAAGCCGCATGTGGAGACAAGTTGGTGATCAATAAATGCTTCATGTGGAAACCTTCATTTATCTTCCTTGGCGAAGCTTATATTCGAGACTAGTATCTCCGTTTTGAAACTTATTTAACCAATATCAGACTGCGTTATAGGCAACTATATTTTCTCCTTCAATATCCCAAATTGATATTAAAAATATTTATTTTGTTACGCTACTAAATTATTATGAACTTTGTCGCAACACTTATCTTGTAAAGTTTACTGACCCCTTCACTTTGTCAAAATGTGTTCACAAATGAATGAATCTAAGCAAGTACAAATAACTACAAACAACTTTGTTTGAATTATCATAATTACAACCACAATCACAATATCTTAATAGTCAAATGTCTCAACAAATGCTACAAAATTAAAAATCAAGAATAATAGAAATCAATCAATAATCAAATAATATCAATTAATAAATAGAATCAAATGCTTAATCAAAATATCAATAAAATTAAAGGTTAATTTTAAACAGAAAAGTAAAAAGAAAAACAACGATACTCTCGACGACTGGTCAAAAGGGGTGTCTGCTGAGCCCAACCCGGTTTGATCAGAAACCCCTTAATAGCACAGGACCCATCGTAAGTTCCTGTCACATAATTGAGGGCGTAAATATAATATTCACTGATAAAATGTTGCAGTTTTCTTTCGAAGTAAGAATTCTACAAGGAATTTTTGTGGCAATCCATTGGAGATCCCAAATCCTTTTATACTATTCTGATCAAACGGCTAATCAGTCGTAGACGAGCTTGATTAATGGTGAATGTCGATTCCTTTTTAGATCGTTAATTCTAAATCGGTCCCTCCTTGTGAAGCCTGATCTAATCTTGGAAATTTATCTTCGCCATTATCAAGATTATATCTTTTTTAGAAAATAATAAATTACTATTTATATTATCAATTACCCTTTAATTAAGTTTGTACTTTTTAATTAATTATAATTATTATCTAATTATTATTATTAATATATTATTATTATTATTATTATTATTATTATTATTATTATTATTAAGTAAGAAATATTATTGAGATTATTTAAATGTGATTTTTTATTAATAATTAATGAATATTATAATTCTAATTTGGCTGAATATATTTTCCAAAACCTATTGATTTCTGTTTGCTCTTGTCTAGATAGGACTAAACAAAAAAACAGAAATAGATTTCATTCCCTTATTGCCTTTGACCGGTTATTTTTTCCTTTTGGGAGATAATGTTCTTCCTTATGCTGTATCAGGTTTAAATCAGGTAACCATGGCAATCTCCAAAGTTGGCAAAGGAAAGATCGGATTTATTGCAAATGAGAATTATATCAGTGAAAATTTTAATGAGTATATGAAGGATTTTTACGCTCGAGTATATGGGAACGAGGAGCAAAAGGAGGAAGAACCTTCAATTGTACAAATTGATGAACAAAATCTTGTAAAAATAAAAAATGATATATCGTCTAACAGTAACGTTTCAAGATATCTAGCTCTTTGGAACTCTCACAAAGGATTTCAAGAAATACCGACGGATGATTTGCTTGCACTCGTCCATGAAGGACTACGACTTGTGATAGCTATCAAACCTTGGTCGTACGATTATTATGTTGAAAAACTTTACCGTTCGAATATAAAATCGTTGTTTATAGCCGGAGGCCTGTGGCCTTCTTTGAAGTTCGTTAAAAACAAGATGAAAATATTGAAAAGTTTCCAATATGAATCTCTACCTCTGACATATCTGTTAGACTACGCGCTGACAGGAATGAAACATTTGGTTCGGGTCTCAGATATTATATCTGATATACTTCAGAATATACCTCAGTCGGATCGGTCTTTCCACAAATTATACGATCCACTTAAATATAAAGTTTCGCTTTTATTTTCCAGATTCCTTCATTTTACGAGATCCCTCACACCCTGTTTGAAGAGACCCTTGTCAAATAAGTATAATTCAAAGAGGAAATTTCTAAAAATGATAAATGTCATTCTTTTAAACCCCCTGGGGAACAAATTTACAGCTCCTGGTGTTTCCTTTTATCCTGGCACAATAGTGAGTGGAGGTACCATCTCTGTAGTCTCTGTGATATTAGACCTGAACATTCAATTTTCTAATGAAGTCATATATTTGGGGTATTATCTTCCCCCTGGGCATGTAATGACAGTGAATGCTTTGATTGCAAAATCACCCTTTTGTCGCCTACATATTAATTTCCATTTGCTGGATGTTTGGGACCGGGAGTCTTGGATGAAATGGCCTGGAGTAAAGTTCGATTATAAGATTCTCTCCAATGAACAGTTGAGCATTTCATTTGCATTTGGAGGATTACTATCTCTTTCATGTGAGGAAAACAATGACAGGGTACGTTTATCATTGTCAGGTGTTGTAACATCTCCCACGTTTGACAGTCGAAACAGGCGAACGTATAACACTTGGAAACGTGAACAGTCTCACACTGTTCCCTGGGTGGTTTTGGCAAACGATGTTGCAGTTTTCGTTTTACCCGTCATTTCTCTGAGAAATTTACAGGATCCGTCTTCAATAATGACCACATGGAATTTTATGATAAAACAACAGTTTCATTTAAAGGGTCGAGATGTTAGAAAGCACCGTCGAGAATTGATCTCAACAGACATTCAGCTGGTGGAAGGGTATATGCATAGCGGATATCCGATTGGAACCCAGATGAAATCTGTTGTCAATCCGAGAGATATCAGAAACTATTTACTGGCAAATGATTATATTAGAAAAAACGGAAACTGGGGTCTGCTTCACGAAGTCGGTCACAATTTACAGGACCCTTTATTTACTTTCGCAGGTACTGAAGAGGTGACAAATAATATATTTACACTAGTAGCCATTGAGACCCTAACGTGTATTGACAGCTGGTCGAAAACAACAGGTTGGGTCAAGGATGGAAATATCTCAGAATTCATAAGTTACATAAACGATGGAAAGTTTGAAGATTGGAAAACGAACACTTATTTGGCACTAGGCATTTATGCTCAATTGAAGGATAATTTCGGCTGGGAATTATACAGACAGATATTTCGAAAGTATCACAGTTTGAATAGAACCCAACTAATAGTTAATGAAACAATCAGCGATAGGGAATGTATTCAATTGTGGATAAGAGAAACGTCGAGATTAACAAAATTGAATTTGATTCCCCTCTATGAACTGTGGAGAATCCCAGTCGACTACAGAACTGTGGAAGAGTTAAAAATTTATCCGTCTTTTCTTCCTCAAGATTTCTTAACGGAAATGGTAAATGAAACCGTTTATAAAATAATTGCAAAATACGGAGGCTTAGAGACTGTATTGAGGAAACCAAAGGAAATATCCATCACTGTTGGACCACTTGTCAATCCATCTAAAATAACAGGAAAACCATCAATTATTGGCATGGAAACTGTGGAATCTGATTGATAGATTATGTTTTCGTTTTGGAATTATGAATGAATTTGTGCGAGTAAATTGCAAAAAAAATAATTGTTCGGATTTTTTTGTAATTTTACTTTTGACCTTAGATCAACAGTTGGATCAGATCTGCTAGATTGAATAAATTTAATTAATCAAAAATTAATCTAGCCTATATAAAGGATAATTATTTAAAGTCTGAGTGAGATAGATCGATTTTGATTATCTAAATTTAATTAAGATTAAAAATACCCTCAACCTTTTCCTTATCAAGGTAGAATTCTCTCATAATATGAAGCATGACAATTTTTTAATTCAATTATTTTATACATTGTTACTGTAACATTTCTCAATCATTTTATCACATGAATCAATTCATTTCACATATAATTAAATCCTTTTCTCAATTCATATTTGTGAAATGATTTGATTATTATTATATGTTTAAATTATATATTTAATTATATTTTTATATTATATTATTATTTATATTTTATATAGACTACATTTTTTTAGTTTTTAATTACCTATCATTTTTATTATTGTTAGGTCATTCAAAAAGTAAAAATTAATTGTATTTTAAAATAAGTGTAACATCAAAGTACACATTTACATTAGTAAATATATTCACCTTCTGTTTCAACACATCTCCGCCACCCTTCTTTCTATGATGTGAAAACATTCTCATAAAAATGGCCATCTTGCATTTTGCACCATAATTTGACAGACCAGAATCAAATATAAAAAAAATCAATAGAATCAAAAATAAAAATAGGTGCTTCTTTAAATTACTAAATAAGTAAAAATCAGATGGTACCAGATCCAGACTGTACAGCGGATGTGGCATTAAATGCCAATGGAAACTGTCAATCATATCTGATGTCATATGAGAAGAATGAGGTCATGCATTATCATGGTGCATGATAATTTGTTGACCATCTAAATTCTTTCTTTTATCTTTAAATGTCTGACAATATCGTCCAGGGTTGATTGTCCTATTCTTTGCCAGAAAATCGATTAGGATTATGCCTTCTTGTCCCAGAAAAATGTTGTCATAATCTTTTCACATGCTCTCAAGATTCAGGACTGTTCCATTCTAAACTTGTCTCTAGATAGTGAGAGTATGTGATAGTACTGTGATTAATGTTCTATCATAAGTAATAACACCTTTATATAGATCTTTTCCATTCGTTTTTTCTTCATTACATCAGTTAACAATTCAGAAACCCATTGTGAAGCACGTTTCTTGAATCCTAATTGCTGAGTTACAGAATAAACACTTCCAAATGATATTCCTACTGATACTGATAATTCTATCATGGTAATATGATGGTACGCTGGGATTAAGTCCTTGATAAGTTCTGAGTTTGACTCGTTTCAACTGCTACATGACCCTCCACTTTTATGTCTGTCTAAAACATTAAATTCATATTTATATGTTTCTTTTTAGTTTCTAATTTAATTATTTTTACCAATTATTCATGATTTATTAAATTTGTGGAGTACAATTAAAATATTTGTTTGATTCAAAATCATCACTTCAATCAAGATAAAAAATTCATTTATATTTTTGTGCACATATTAGTATCAGCAATTAGTATCTATGATACACTTTTGGGGAAATAATCTCAGTTCTGGGAAAGTTCAGATTACCTGCGTATCACATATACGGGCCTTCCTGAGATGAAAGCAAATTAGAGAGAAATTGTTGGTGATATTATTGGGTTGTCAAGCATGAAATTTGTAGGTCATACATTGTCAAGTTTAACAGCTGATTATTTGACAATGGCTTCATATTTTAGCACCGGTTTTTTAGAAAGTTATATTTTTCGCCTGTTAAACAAATCAATATAATCTTTAAATAATAAAAAATATTTCTTTTAATACTCAAGTTATTTGAAAATGGAAGAAGCAGAAATGCAAATCATCATGAAATATGAAATTTTACTCGGAACTCCAGCATCTCAAACCGAGCGAAATATTAATGGAATATTTGGCTGCAACTACGCAGCACATCGTGGCAAACTGCTTTGCTAAATTTTGAAAAGGTCAATTTTTTCTCACAAATGAGGCACGTGGGCGCCCAGAACCAAAGGTCTGTAATGACTACTAAAGGTCACCGTTGAGTCTGACTTATCTCAAAGCGTCCATAAATTATCCTTGAGGTTTAGTATCAGTAAATAAAAAATTTTATTTCAAATACACAAAGTGAAAAAGTTTGATAAATTGGTTTCACATGAACTTAATGAAAAGCAGAAATTAAAGCGTTTGGAAACTTGTTTGGTGCTATTTTTTCGTCACAAATTTGATTCATTTTTGAATCGTGTCGTCACTTGTGACGAAAAATGGATTAAATATGATAATCCCAAACGTTCAGCACAAAGGCTGGAAAAGGATGAAGCACCAAAGCACACTTCATAACTTAAAATTCATCAAAAGAAGCTGATGGTGAGTTTTGGGTGGTATCATTCATTTTGATTTCATGAAGCCTAGATTATCGATTACGGTAGAAGTCTACTGCAAGCAATTGGACGATATGATGGAAAACTTAAAGAAAAACACCCTAATAGATTGACTCTTATCTTAATGCATGACAACACTAGACCACACACTACACAAATAACTGACAAAACTTCAGAAATTGGAGTGGAAAATTCCTCATCCTCCATACTCACTAGATATGGCTCCCACAGACTACCATTTATTTCGAATTCAATTCTGATCATGCTGTACAATTGGCCTTCCGGGAATTCATTAACTCCCGTCCACCGGGTTTTATACAACCTGTATAAACAAGCTGTCGCTTAAATGACAAAATTGCACAGACTTCGATGATTAAATTTATTCTGTTTGTATTTTATCAATAAGCTTGTTTTTTAACAAATTTCATACTTGACGATCCAATATAATGAAATTTGGAATATTGCTTGACCAAGAATTTGGAAAATTCGAACCGTTGTCAACTATTTCATTTTTATTATTTTTTCATCTTTTATTAATGCATTTTATCGAAATTTAATTGAAACGTGCTGACGGAAAAAATTTTTCGACATCTAAACAATAGACAAATTGAGTTCGATTCAGGTGTTACCTTTTGATCATGAGGTGTTGTTTGATTAATACTTACACTTCTTGATAGTTATATTTTAATAAATTTTACTGTTGCTATTCGTTATTTTTGTTTGTTCATATGATTATTGTATAACCTAACCATAATAGGTAGTGAATCAGGTATTAGTGACAGGATAATATGAAAATAATTACAAAACCAAAGACAATTAATAATTAAACTAGTCCATAGATAAATCCTGAACCAATAGGAACAAAAAGAATGGAATTTCATCTTTATAGAAAACCAAAATCGTTTAACTTACGTAGACTATCTGTTTTAGTCAAATTCATAACACTGAAAAACCATCATTTTCTCTTATCAATAGTGGAGAATATCCATAAACAAAAATATTCTGCAAATAATGGATGTTTTTTAAGAACTTGGAACTGGAATTTAGTAAAAAGTAAAGTATGGAATAAATCATTTTTTATATTTAGTCTGACAAATGAATCATTTCTTAACTAGAATTCTTAATTAAATTTATTGAAATTATATGAATAAAAATACCCATCGCATCAAGTTTTTAAGAAAGTCATCAGTTTTGTTTACTACATTACTGCAAATCTGGAGTCAAATCTTCAAAGCTTCGATAACAGAATATTTATTTCATTGATTCACTTCATCATCAAAAGAAGTTAAAATTACACAATATAAATTTAATTAACAATACGTGTTTAGTAATATTTATTTTTCTTACCTTCCTTTGTCTTGAAAAGATTTATATCAGGTACCCGATCTTTTCATTTTGCAAAAAATCTATTGCAAGTAAGTTCAATCTTCCCAAATCGATTGAAGCCAATAATTTTAGGTAATTTTATTATGCGCTGAGAAGAGTTATTTTTAATCACTGGTTCAAATACCTAATAGGTCAAATTTAATGAAAAATATTTGATTAATAAAATATTCAAATAGAAAAAAATTATTATTTACGCTAATATAAACAATACTGACTAAAAGCAAAATCCCAATACGTAAAACTTAAAGAAATTAATAAAAAAATTTAATTAAAATTACTTTTTTCGGTTTAGTCAATTAACCAATAAATTTATAATTTTACCTTTCGAAAATCTTGAGAAGACAAAGATTTTACTGAAAACTTCCTTTTCCTCATCAAATTTTATGATATTCATTACAGAAAAGAATTTCTCTCAATTCCATTGTTACGAAATGAAAATAGAAGATTGTTATTAAATAATAAAAATTATTTCAAATTTAATATTAACTCACTTTTAACGTCAGATGTTATTTGGAGAAAAAGATATAAAGAACCCGCATTGCGACAAAATACATTAGACACTTATAAACAATGGTTTTCTAAACTAAATATCTATACAAATTCAATATTTTTGAGCTAACTTAAAAGAACCATAAATCCATAAATAAAATCAAAGTTCATTGGACCTAAAACAAGTTAAATTCCTTTCCAATCCTTGGAATATTTTTAAAATTTCCATTTATTGACTTTGTAATCCCTTTGACATTTATTCAACATACAAAAAACAATAAATCACAATTACATTTTAATTAATCAATAATTTGTCGACTGATGTGGATCGGTCATCGTTTCACACTCAATTCGAAGCGTAAAAATAAATCAGAAAATCGACAAATTTAACATTTACACTACAAACTTTAAAAAATCGGTAATATATATTTTTTTTCCAAAAAATTATCAAACGACATTGATAATAATCCTCTTCACATTTTACGACTCGGGACGTAAACGGGCCGAATGACGTCAGCGTCGGAAATTGTATAATTGGTAATAAATCGGTGTTCCTTCCCTTTCCCCTGAAACGAAAGTAGTAATTTTAGTAAAATTTGTATCAAACCGTCGATCTCTCTTTCATTGTGACTTTAATCCAATTATCCGTCAATTTCATCACACCACCCTACAACATTAAACAGATAAATAAATTACAGAAAATATCAATATTGTCCAAACTGTTACATTACTGTCCCAACTTTTCATTATTTTTAAACGACACAGCCCACAATTCAAATATTTTAGATATTTTCTCTTAGTTTTTATTACACAAATCATGTTTTAATCAATAATTAATCAATCACAGAACCGTCAAAAATATTCTTTCAAATTTTAGTTCTCAACAGAATAAGAAACTTGTTCAATCTAATATTTTAAGTTGACATTAAAAAAATTTTTATTAAAAAAATCATTAAATATTAAATAATTTCTATTCAAATATTCAAAATAATCAATATTTTAAAAAAATTACAAGATTAATCAAAATAACACGAATTTTTTTTCTCAATGAATATAAATTTTATTTTTAAATACAAATTTTAACAATCATGCGACTATTCACGATGAGTTTAACACGTATATAAAATTTTTTTTTCATCGAAACGTTTTGATTGGTTATTTTTTTGTGGATTTTTCAATACGATATTTTCTAAAGTCAATATGAAATGCATTTTTGATAAATAGATGCTATTTTAACAAATCAGCACCTACATTAATATTAATGCGCGCGCTTCGCTGTCTATTTCTCTCTCTCTCAATCTCTCTTCATCTCTCGGCCTCACTTGTTTTCTGTCACATGGTTCGAGAGTATGGCGTGTTGCGATTACCCATCCGTTCCATACCTCCAGGACCGCTTCGCATCATTTTTCCGCCTCCACCTGCTCCACCTGAACCACGATTAGAGTCTAAATCGATAATCTATGGATTAAAAAAAATTTCGAAATTCACCAACCGAAACTGTTGTCGAATCCAATCGTTGGGTAATCGTCAGTAAATCCACTGTCATTTGCTCCGTTGAGGAACATTTGGTTAAAGGTGTTCATCCTCGGACCACCCTGACCACCTCGGTTTCCTCCTGATCCTCCACGATTCCCACCACGTCCTCGACCTACTCCTCCACCTCGTTGATTCATTTGCTGGTTCCGCATTCCACCGAATCCACCGTCATTCGGCCCACCCATCAGTGGAGTGACCATTGGCATTTGGTTCATCGACTGCTCCCCTGGATCGGGCACCATGACTTTCTTTATTTCGGCAAGAGCGTACGAGATATTATAATAAGCTTCGGCAGGATTGCCTATGGAATCGATTTGCAAATGGAGTCTGTCTCGAAGATGGTTGTATTTCGGATCTCCAGAACCCAACAATTCTTGTTCCTTTTCCGGATTTCGCAACGATCCAGAACCCAAAATCGACATTTTTGTATTGGTTTGCTCCTGTACAGTTTTCAAGGTTTTCCCAGCGGGACCAAGTAATTTTCCCACGAAATTGACATTAGGATAAGCTTCTACTGGAATGTCGACTTTTGTCCTAACTTTGGTTTTTTTACTTGTCAACACGTCAACAGTGTCGATTACACCTCCTCGTAATCGAAAGAGCTCTTCAAAGATTATTATTACTCTTTCTCATTATATTAACAACTTTACCATTTCTGACCAGCATTGCAATGTTAGGACATGTGGCTTCATCAATTCCGTGTAATTCAGTTTCATAGGCATCAATTAATCCTTGAAATTGGTTTTCTCGCTTTGCTTGTTGTTGACTTCCTATCTGTTGGCCTGGTTGAGATGATTGTTGAAATTGAACTTCAGTGTTTTGAGAATAATCTTGAGTCTTTGCATCCATTTTAAAATAAAATGAAATCGAAACCTGAACGCTAAATAAATAGATTGACTGATTCAAACAAGCAATAAAAAATAAAATAAATTTATAATTTTGTAACTTATAATACACAAAATTATACTTTTATATTTTTAATAACAATTTTAATTTATTAATAATATTTCCGTTCTAAGATATATCTCTATAGGTCTTGTACAATTTTTTACGTTAAAATCTCGATTGAGTTAATTTTTGAGTAAATTATAAATTAATTAAAAATAAACTTTGCAAAGATATTTTTTATAAAACTTAAAAACCTTCTGTCTTTAATTATATAAAAACTACTTATTTGAGTCTCATTTCTACTTACTAAGTATGTTACATAAAAGAAAACCAAACAATAAGTATATCTTTAAGGTTAGAAAAGTTCACTTTTACCCTCAAAGTTGTTCTGAAAACAACTTTAAAGCAATTATGAATAAGATCAGTATAGAAATTTCTAAAAATTTACTACCAGTAAAATATTTTACTATTCAATTTTCTGATAAATTGATTATTATTAAATTATGTGAATTAATGTGCACCACATGAAAGTTATGTGCAGCATATAAAAATCCGGCCTCTAATTATTAAACATCATTAGTTTTTTTCATTTTCTTAATAATGATTGAAAATATGTAGGAATCCAATTCTTAATGGATGTTTGTCAGTAACTCCAGGCTGACTTTGACATGGATTTCGTGAGGTTTTCTTTACAACTGATGATCTTTCTAAAGAAAAATGAATGAATTCGTTTAAATAAATTGTAATGCCACATTGGTCATTTAATACCTCGTTATGCTCATTTTCAGATATATATATATATATCATTAATATGTTAAAAGATTTCTTTATCTGAAATGATCAGTTATTATTTATTTAAGTTAATAAAACCATTGTTTTTGAATTTTCTGTGACTCTGGATATCAGATTTGTATTACAAATTTTTTAGCAAGGCTCAGTTCTACTGTAGTGTAACAATCTTTGGTAGAATAATATTTCCAGTCAAAAAATTGTAGGGTATGGCCCCAATTTCTTGATTTTAATGTTGTCTCTATCAATTTCTTCGCTTAAAATTTTTTTATGGACTTGGTATGAAATTTTTTGGCTTCTGATCTTCTCTCTTATTTTTCTTCTGAAGCTTTCGAGTAAATTAGTTTGAAATTTAGGCACTACAAATTTTCGAAGATAACTTCAATAATTGACAAGTCTCAATAAAAATCTTTATTTAAACACACAATAAAATCCCGTCTCAGTGAAATTAAACATAAAAATATGGTTAATTAATTGATCTAAGAATAGAAAATATTTAATAGGGGTGTTATTATTATTATAATTATTGTGGAGATTCCCAGGCCCGGTCCCAAATTCCGTCCAAAACTCAGTCTCAAATTCTCTAAAAAACAAAAAATGACAATATAATGATTTGAAAAAAAATCTAGTGTTTTAGTATTTTTTAATGTTCTTTTTATATATTTGTGTTTTTGTGTCGTTTACAAATATAATTTTATTTTTATGTAAAGTTAAAACCTGGAGTTTAATTAATTTCCTTCCTACCTGTTTAAAATATAAAATGAAATATGAAATATAAAACTATAATAAAAATAATGATTAATTTATAAAATATTTTGAAAAATTTGTTTAGTAACATAAAGTTACTATAATTAAAAATACAAAAAATAAAATAATATAAATACTGAAGTGTTTCAGTGTCAAAACACACAAAATAAACACGAAAATGAGTTAAAAATAACAACTCCAAAGAGACAAAAACCCGACGAATTCCAGAGGAAACCAACAAAACAAAGATAAATAATATTTGGACAGTAACCAGCTACACGAAAACAGATTTTGAATCTACGAACAATATTCGGAACTCGGAGAACACTATTCAGACGAAAATAAACCAGAAGAAAGTAATCAGACGATAAGCTAGAATTCGAAAAGGAAAGGACAAATAACGGATCATAAAACAATCAGTCTCGGGTTCCAGCTTCAAGGAGAAAAACTTCAACACTTAGTAAATTACTTTATTGTGATAAGTTTATTAGATTTGACTACAAATCTAAATAGACTTTTATTGTTATTAAATTAAATAAAAATAAAATAAATTTTGGGTTTCACACTGCTCGCATGTGAACCGATAACCAAGTAAATAATATTAATTCAAAATAAAAATTAAAAAATTAAAATTCGATTAAGAATTATAAGTTATTAATTAAATTAAATAAATATTAAGGACAGCTACTCCAATACCTTAGCATCAAATAATTGTTATCTTTTTTCTTACTTCTCAGTATTTTCTTTTTTTGTGTTCTCCACGTCTAGTAGGACGTAGAACCGAATTTTAAACTGAGGGCCCTTGAGAGTAAGATACCGAAGGGTGACCTGACTTTTCTTTTAACTCTTTATCTCAGGTTTTAACTCCAAAGTAAAATGTACTAAAAAATAAAATTGTTAGATTTATATCAAATATATTTTATAAAACAATTTGTTAACTCAGTTGATCTTTTAAAAGTTTATTGTTGTAAAAGCTAAAAAGTTTAAAAAGTTCAACGTTTGTAATCAATATTTTTATTCAAATTGTTACTAATATACTAAAACGTAGTAACTTGTGCTCGTCTGCTCGTGACTCCTCACTTTTTTTAACTCGTTGTGTTCGTAATTCCTCTCAACCTTTTTGAATTTAAACTACCCACCACAATACCTTATCCGCACCCTTAAGAACCAATTCGAAATATTTTAAATAAAACTTTATTTGTACTAACATAACAATTACAATTGCTAAATCGGTTCAAATCACAAAAAAACGTTATTAAGGGTAGAATAAAATCACATTCAAGGATTACATTAATGCTGAAATCGAATCAATAATAATAATAAATTAATAATAAAATTGAGAAATGAATACAAAAATAAATAAATCGGTCTCACCAAGAGCGACAATGGATCCCCGGGTCACCCTCTAACCCTTCTCAGGTCGCCTAGGGGTTCCCAAGCTCGCTGGGTCCCTTGTAAAAATCTGGCTGCATAATTGAGAATAAATTCGGCTGCATCATTAATGATTACTTCGGGGTTTCGTCTTCGACTTTTAGAGTTCTGCTTTTTCTGGCTTCTCTGGTTTCTCTGGTTTCTCTGGCTTCCCTGACTTTTCTGGTTTTTCGGCTTTTCCTTTCGGGTTTTTTGGCTTTACTGGTTTTTCTTTTTTCTGGCCATTAAAGGGAATAGCCGTCTCCTTTTACAATACCGTCCATATGTTTTGGGCCACCCTGTAAATATCGAAATAATTCTAGATTACAAATTATATTAAAAGCTTTATGATTTTAACTATGTTAATTTAGAAATATGTTTATGTTAGCTTTAAAACTCATTAAAAAATTATTTTAAAAAAATTATTGTATAATTATTAAAATAGATTTGTTATGTTAAGGCGTTTTTTAAAT